>JAODTK010004021.1:0-220649 GCA_026419785.1 Sclerodactyla briareus | reverse complement strand
ATCAGCTTTTCCTTGGATATGTGACAGCCTGGGATGACGGTTTCTCGATTCTCGCTGGTTGCACACAATGTTGTCCATTGACAGGCACCCCTGCACTATGGAATCTTGTGAGAGTCAATTAAGACGAGGCTTCACGTTAACTCTTCAAAAAAGTTCTATAGAGTCCATAGAAGTGTCTTATGGAGGTATATAATTCTCTATAGGAAATGTTATTTTCTATTAAATTTAGCCAATCATTTTCCATAGAATTCTAGTTTAATATTTCGCTATTGAACGATTTGAGCAGTTGTCATCCTTAAGTTCTATAAGATTTCATTTCTTAAAACTCTATGCAAGTTCTATTGCCCAATAAAATCAACGTTTCGTCTGAGGTTTATACAAGTGAGTTGCATTGGATATCGTGTTACTGGTTTACTAGTCCTTCCACTAGCCTATGAAATATAAAGGCTATGGTGGAATTAGGCACGGAGACGGAGTCTCAAAAACTCGATAATTTTCTATGTGACACACCCCCCTTCTCAGGAAATTACCAGCGTTTCAAAATCAGAATACGCACAATTCCATTCTGCGCGCTGATTCACCATCTATCGGAATGCTCCGACGCTACATTGTCACTTCCTTCTACAGCCAGGATAGAGAATCCTTTCCACTTGTGTCCCGTGTCATCATTATGTTCCTAATGATCATGGAAACCGGGCCAATTTATTTCACTGTACTATTCTTTCAAAATGAATGTTAGTTGTTCTTTCATAGTTTGAAGTATTTTGTTGTCAGACCGACGGTCACTTACCAAGGGTTCCAGTGGGGACACATCCATTGCTGTGTGAATAAATGATTCAGCATATGAGCAAACAGCATTACTGTAGTAGTTAGGTACCATTCAGTGAAGAGAAGAAAATTCTAGATACAAAATAAGTTCAGCTGTTTGAGACAGAAACCACAGCAACACACATTTTTTTCTCGCTGATGAACTTGGTCACAGGAGAGGACATAGTCAGTCTGTATGTATGTCTGTCTATTTGCCGTATGGGCAGTGCGATTTCAACGATGTTCAACAAAAACTGGCCAATGGGGATGACGGTGACACAGAAACGACCGAATCTGCTGGTAGGCCTTCAACAGTCTTGCTCTTTGTCTCTCTCTGGAAGTAGACCCTTGTGAGATGAGCGCAACGATCGACTGGGAACCGTAGGTGTTAGGAGAGAGCGAGTTGTAGTGGGGGGCGAGACCACGTAGAACTCTATAGGTGAGAAGATTGATTTTATACCTAACTGCCGGACTATACTGGAAGCCAATGCAATGACTTAGCATCGGTGTTAATAGTCTCTTTCGTCACTCTACAGACCTATTCGAGCACACTCTTCTAGACTTGTTGCAGTCACGAGTGTTGTTTGTAGCTTGGTAACCCGAACAGAAGACCGTTGACATAATCCAAGCGGGATGTTACAATACAATTTATGAACGTTGCAGCAGCATATTGTGTAAAAAGGGGTCGAATTATGAGCGATCCCGACCGGATATGCAAGTAGCACGAATCTTACTATATGGTTATTATGGGCACCATGTTCAATTTGATCAAAAATAGCCCCGATATACTGCACACAGAGACTTGCTGGGGGAACATTTGTCGTACATCTATCCTAAATGACTATAATGTGAGATAGTGCCTGTCTTGCATCTATGTTCGCAATGATGAAGAAACTTTCAATCGTTCAGTTCAGGAGGATTCTCTGCCATCCAAAGGCGCATCCTCCAACCTACTCAAAGTAACATTCGCATCTCGTGGGTCGCATGAAACGCCATAACTGTATGTCATCGGCATACATTGATTTCAATCCATGTTGCTCCGCACTGGAAAATAATGGAGATGTAAAATGGAGATAAATATTGGGTCCCAATACAGAACCTGAGGGGGAAAGCCTGTCACAGACCTTTAGATGAATTAGTTCCATGATATTCACCGACTTGTGTGCGTGCTTTTAAAATAGGATACCTCAGGAGAGTGCAGATCACGTGACTGAAATTTCGGCAAGACGATACAAATCGTGGTTACAGTGTCAAATTTGACGCACTCTGTCAACGTTATAGGGTTCTTATTAAATTGGGTGTGACAGAGGGCAGACTTTAATTGGCGAGAACACGATGAAATTAAGATGATTGACCAGGCGAGTATGAGTTGGCAGCAGAATATCGAGCAGTTCTTTCACCATAGAATTGTAGGGTATCGGGTCCAGTTGTCGACTTAGAGTACTGGAAATAATGATTTCCTCACCTATTCTTCCGTAGCTGCTGAAAGGAGGACAATGGATTGACATCATTGCGCACAGTAGTATATGGTAGTATCATCACGGGTGCGAATGCTTGCCGGTTTTTACGAATATTGTCCTCGAAGAAATCAGCAATGTGTCAGGCAAGGGTCGCTCTTCCTCCAATAGAAGGAAGAAAGTGCTCCTTCTTATTATGTTTCAGCTTGTCTTGGCAATAAGTGATAAGCATACACTGCATCAATGCGATTTAGTAATATATGAAGGCGGCGTGACCCTTTCTCCAAACAATTTGGTTCTCGAATTAAGGCTAGCTACTTTCTGCCATAACTTCCACAAGTTTATTCATGACCCACTTTTGGAGTGGGACTAAAGGTGGGACCAATGATACAACAACCAAAATCACCCACATCCATAACTGCATACATTATGGAGAGTAGACAAAAATTACTTAGTGCCTCAGCTTCACTGTTCTCGAGTGTTTGCTATGCTATGTGCAATTAATACACCTAGTAGGTCCTGAAATCGACAGCAAGAAACAACCTTGCTCATTGGGCAGATAATAAGAACCACCTCATCACAGTACGCACATAGGTTCAAATCTGAGACGCAATAGTAAAAAAAATTCTATTAACACCGACAAACCACATTTTTTCACGTTGTGATCTCTCATTTGCAGGACTAGGACTCATGAGTTAATGGATTTGTATGTTGACCAGCATCTCCAACTACAAACATGACTCATTCTCATTGTCCCCCACTTGTCCCCACTTGTCCCCACTGTGCCCCACTTGTCCCCACTTGTTCCCCCCCTGAGAGGACTGTCAATCATCATCATGGGAAGAGCTGCGGAATGACCACCCGGATATTAACCCCTCGACAAACCCACTTCCTGTATGGATAAATATCTGAGTTAACTACCCAGGGACAGCTTCACCCACACATATACACATGAGGTCGAACCACCCCCCCCACATCCTCAAGCACATTCCACCCAAGCCCCTCACAGTGCCACACCTGCTTCGATACCTGCACTCAGGGTAGAAAGATGGGAGGGGCACATATTAAGTTCACAATCTAGCTAGTTTCTGGACACAAATTCCCATACATCGGCTAATAAGCCTAGCTAACGAACTTACGTCCATCATTATTCTCTAATATGTACCTGACTAGACTATTCTAGGAATAGGTTTCGCACTCAGTACGCACTCAAGCAGCACACCAACACATCTGTCATGTGCCGAACAGGCTTTTGATGAGTTTTCATTTTTTTCCGAATTAATAGATAAAAGCTCAGAAGCAAATCCTTCCGATGATGGAAATATATCTGGGAAATATCCTCTAGTCCTTGATACCTGCAAAAATCTCTCAAAAGTGGGGGGTCACAGGTGGAACGTCAGATACCCAATTGTCGCAAAAAAATAACAACAACAACTTGCAAGCCAATTGTCAATTCCGGCCTTGTACACCATTGTGTACATCGGAATTAAGGGGGGCATGCCTCTGCGGCAATACTTTATACATATTGGGCGGGTTATCAGAAGACAGCATTTGCTAATTGCCTGTCTAGCCCAAATTCTTTGTGCTGAGCACCAGCGACAAGGCAACAGGTTCCAGATATGACCTGACCGGGATTCGGACCTCGATAGCCGGGTTTAGTGGACTCGCCCCTCTCTATGACAGTAAACTGTGCTAGCCAAACCAACTCACCAGTTATTTATAATGACTTAGAAAATGACTTCCCTCCATACCTCCAGAGGAAGTATTTATCGGGCCATCTGCCTTTTTGCAGGTACAGGTAGCTGCTCACCGTGGGGGTAGGCTGAACAAAAAACAGGGGTTCAGTCTGCATCAGCATGTTTAGGGGAAAATAGTTGTAATCAAATTACCGTCCTTATCACTTTTCAAGTTCAGTATGTTGTTTCCTTTGATATTGGAGTTGTTATATCTTGATGGTGATCGGGTTTGTAGCTCATGCCCAGGCATATATTCTTTTTTATAGGGGAATTGTGTAAAACTAGCTAGATGGATGAACAGACTTGTGCCTCTACCCCAACGAGGTTCCTGACAATTCTGACTCAAATCCATGTAATCCATTTATCGGATAAAACTGAACCAAAAGTTCTCAATAGCATTCCAAAAGGATGACTCAATTGGCCTCTGAGCTAGACCGGCATGCATTACACAAGTCTTTGAGGCTATTCGCAAAAAAGGCTAAAATAAAATAACTGACATTACAGTCCCAGCAAGGTGTTCAAATGAGGATCCTTCACTAGCGTGTTCACTCCACAGGGGCTTGCAACATTGACCTATACCAAAGCCTCTGTAGTTTGCTTTAGTCTTCATTTCAAAGTTCATTCCAAAGACTTGAACAAGTGCATGAGTGCATCACTATTAGGCTGGCTACCACAACCTGTTGAAATCGGTGTGCATAATCATTCTACTGTGAACGTTAACAAATTTATTCTAGTCTGGCTATAGCTAATTAAAACCGGGTCGAAATCAACTTCATATTGACTAACCCACTGCGATTGCACGTGATTAATAGTTGTCACCTGTGCGAAAGTCACAGGTTCATCCTCGCGAGCTTGTTGGTCAAAATCTAGGAGCCTCCGACAAGCACAAATAGAATAATGTTCTGAGTCCGGAATCTCGCCAACATTTTGATAAAAGAACAGTCATCTCAGCGAATACGAATGCAACTTGCTGTGCCAGTTACCATAACATGTACCAGTCCAAAGAAACATTGTTGATGAAAAGTCCGTAAATCAATGTGCTGTATAGTTTATTATCAATCAGTAATGCTTTGCTTGCGTTGCGAGGTAAACAACTCGTACGCAAGTTTTTGCGCTACGTGGGTAACGTGCACGTGCCGCCGACTGGCATCTGGTTCGTTTCGTTATAATGAGGCTGACTTCTGCATGTGTGGATATAGGATGTTACCCAATCTATTTAGCGTGTGTCCAGGCGAAATACCAGCGAGAGAAAAAGCTCACAGAAACCGGACGGAAAAACAGGAATTGAAAACATGATGTGGTGTCATTCATTGGTTTCCATTGGATGAATGTTCCAGAAAGGTTTATCTCGCCCAGAATGGGTTGATGTTCAGCAATATTACTCCGGATCAGCACAAAGTAGAGGTGAATGACGATTATATTTTCGGCTGCCTCACATCAGTTGTGTACAAATCAATGAGTTGATCGTATTAGTCTCGGCTTTTTTTTTGTTCAAGCTGTTTCGACCGTGGGACCTCGTCGCCAGTACTCGGGTATCAGGATCGACCGTGTGATTGTGTCACTTGACCACTGAAATATCACGCGACAATGTTGATGAAACTCCAGTGAGTGTTTGTAAAAAACTAAACAAGGCGATTGTGTTCTAGAGTACTAGTACGGCTTTAGTTTTGGAATTTTCATTTGGCCATCTCATTCCAATTTCTCAAATAAAAATATCATGATTGTTATAATTAAAAACGGACATCGATGTCCAGGGTCCAGGTTTTTTCTCTCTTCTTCGTTCTACATACTGGGTATCATTTGACGAATATAGTATTTTTCTCATTTAATCGTTTGTTTAACTAGATAATTACAAAGTCGGAAATGAACGGCTGAAACTACGAAAGGGGCATGCCTGTCCTTCGCAAGAATGTTCTACGTTCTACTCGACGGTAGACGAAGCAACGGTGTTATCCTGGAATCACTGTACAGTATACACTCTCAGCATGTGTTGCGTGGCCGATATTCACTTACCGACTAGCGTGGTTTACTTGATGGTGAGTATACAGTATGTAGTATTAGAGATTATCCACACTTCGGGCAAAAAGAATTGTCTGGCTAAAAATATCACTGTATTTGCGTTATACGTCCAATTCATCACTGATCAAAATCCTGTTTCATCCAAAATGTTCAATTGGAAACCTGTTTCCGAATAAAAATTGTGTCAAAGAGTGAAACTGCTAAAGAAGTTTCCAGTGAGAATGTAAAAGTGAAGAAGCTCAGAGCGAAAGGTAGTGAAACGACTGTTCACCTGACGGGAACTGGGGGATATGCAAGTGATGGCACCACATGTTCCCAGGATACGGCTTGGGACTGTCGTATATCCAAAGACTAGTTGCGAATAATCTTGTTGTTATTACATTCTAACCTTTGACCTGAACCCGATGAATATTAGATTAAAGTTGTCAGATCGAGATGAAATAGGATGCCAGTGAAAGAAGGAAAAACCTCAGTCCTCAAGGACTTATATTAGAAAAAAAGGGGCTTTGGATATTGAAAGGGAACTATTGATACCATTTTACCAGGCATCCTGATCTGAAGAAAATTCATTCGAGTAAAATGTTAGACATACTGAATAACACCCCCCAAACACACACACAGACACAACACACGCGCGCACGCGCACACGCACAGCACGCAGAGACCCCGCAACACATACCATACCATCCTTCACCAATGCATTGCTGCACGCCCCAGATTCACTTGCAAAGGGTAGTTGCTGAAATCCAGTGAAGCATTTTTATCTCAACCGGCTATGCTGGTTGAGCGATTGGAATCCGCATGTCACTTCTGCTTGTACTGTATGTCCTATTCAGAGGTTGTTGCACAGTGGATGCTCGACCGTGTGGGCCCTGGGTCCCATCATGTGAGGATAATACAAAATGTTTTCCTTCTACGAATTTTGGGGCCACAGTGCTGGTATTGGTCTTACTTGTTGGTCTAAACAGCTGTAGTAACTTCGGGGTTTGTTCAGGAAGTTTGTTGTCAAGGTCCTCCCACTTGGGCACGAGGGCCATTTTTAGAAATTCACCCCCACACTGGTACTTGAAATACCTATCTTCCCACAGCTCCAACTGATTTCTTCAGGGGGGGGGATTACATCAAATGGTCGTGGGAGCGTGTATTGAGGGTGTACCAGATTTGGGCTCAGGGCCCAGTTATGGCTATGATATGAATTACCGCAAAATCTCGTACTCCTAAACTTCTTGGCACAGTGCTGATGTCGGTCATAATGATGCTCTTTTAGCCGTACCTTCAGGGGCCCAGGGATTTAGGATCCTCGGGCTTCATCTGTGTGAATGTCGTTGACTGCAGCTAAGGAATCGAGAGGCATATGAAGATCAAGTCAAAAGTTGTTACAGGGAACAATAGGGCTCTCTGACACTGCTTAGCGGACTCATGATCTTGATCATTTATACATGAGCATTGATGTCCAGTCGTCTTGGTATTGATTCGGTTTGAGTACGGATTCAGACTTCAGTCGAGAGATCCATGCACTAATTCGTAGTGTGTAGTGTGCGCATTGGAGAGGTATGCCGTTGTGTTATACCAGGCTCTACTTTCAAACTCAATAATCCGACAGATGGTAGACAGATAATTAGGTGGTATGTGTGTCCTATGGGAAGCATGGAAAAAATCCATGTTTGTCTGGTAGGGCAAAGGTCTTCTGATGTCCAAAGTGTTCAGTGTACCGCTTGAAGGAAAAACACATTCGAGAGGTTTAGTCCGACTGATGTCAAATTTAGTGTGTTAACTTCCCAACAGAAGACGGGGACATGCTGTTTGGGTGTGGACTGTGGATATTTTGCTTGTTTCGTTTTTATGCAAAATGCTGAATCAGTATTAAATTAGGATTAAGTCGATGTATCCCATGGGGGTTTCAAAAGCCTGATCGAGACCGGTTATTCCCTCGTAACAGAATGTGGAAGTTGTTCAGTTTGGTGAATTTCGATGTAACACCTCTCGTGCTAGACCTGGATGGCTGACACCATATTAACAATATATGCGCTTCACAATGAGTACGTAATTGGTTATGTAGGGTCAAAACTCATCTGGGGTTAACAGAGGTCAGGGTATTGGAAATCGCTAAACCTCGGGCTGTCTGGTTTTCACATTTATTTCATTTTAGCTCCGGTCGGCCGAAAAATGCTCGAAGATGTCCTCAATGTCCTCTAGTGGCGGTCATTGGGGGTCTCCTGTCACCTCCCGGTTTCGTTTGGTCGTGCATTCCTACTGGAATCCTCCCTCTGGTACCTGCTGATATAATGATCATTTCAGGTAAGTAGTGATATGCCTTCCGTGGCACACTTAATCTTATTTGTGATATTTTTCTCAGCCTACATGCAAGGCGTCATTTCTAGAGAGAGAAAAGGGCTGACAACAGCCAACCTAGCTCATTTCTGCAAAGCAATACTTCTTAGTAACTTTATCTTCCAATTCAGAAACATTGAACATAAACCTATCCTACATGCGGGGAAGGAATATAGCGAACTAATAGTGGAAGAATATTCCTACCCAAATCCAGCTGGCAAAAGTTGTTTATGAGTAGGCTTAAGTGTAGGTTTCCGTTGAATCTTCACATTTTATTACGTATGATTCGAGATGTTCAGAAAAAGTCTGTTCCCATCATTCCACACCAGGAAAGAATGATTAGGGTTTGTAATAAATAGTAATAAACATCAATCATTCATCTCAACCTGACGTCGGTATTCTGAGAACTTATGAATCGTGTACCAACTACCAACTACAACCAGCCATGACCGACTGGAGCCAAGGGACTATATTATCTGTAGTAACATTTGGTGGGGCCAGCCTAGTAACATTTGGTGGGGCCAGCCATGAGGCCTCCTGAAACTAGTCAGAACGAATTTCCCCAGCCCCCTACAGACTGTAGTGCACTTTTTAAAATTATGTATCAAATGTCTATAGGCGAAAGACTTCTTTTCCATGTCGAATGCTTCCGCAGTACGCCCGACTGTTCTGGGCATGCTCTGCCTAAGCCATCATAAAATGTAAAAGTTTTAGTGGATCCCTGCACTACTATCTTCATTCAGTTTATACAATGTATGTTGCTTCGAACATACTTCAATTCCAACTTCAACGGAGTAGGCTGAATATAGTACGCCAGTATCCCCCCATAAATATGGTGTGGAAATTCACGAAGGCAGATACTCACCTGTACGCCATAGGCCCTAAGCTATTTCCCAACTCAAATTGGCAGAAAATGAAAGCAGCGCCATTAGCAACCCCGTCGGCCATTACCAATCATAAGTTATATTTCCGACAGACGCAACGGAAGAACGCAAGTGATATGAGAGTGTGTAAGGGCCTAGTGAGGTTGGTTAATGTAACTGAAAGATGGAGGCGTCAGGGCGAAATATTGGCTATACTTGTTAATGAAAACACTTTGACAAATAATAATAATATAATGTTATTCCAAGCTGCATGGACCCAGCCTGAAATCATTGATCTCATGCCGGCGTCTTCTCAATTGATGAAATGAAAAAAAAAAAACAATGATTATGGGAATACATTTCAGTCGAGTTGAGATGATACAAAAATCATTCGGCCTCCAAGCCAATCGAGCCACGCAATCTGTATAATTACCACCAATAGGAGGAAAATGACTTTGTCACACGCCATCAACAGTAATTATACATGTTCTCACATTCGGATACCTCCTCCAACAATTTTGTCCAAGATGGTAACTTCTTCGAAATCCAGCTCCTTGACCCTGGTACGGAAGGGCAAACCTGCTATCAGCATTCACTCAGATTGCTCCTTACCTTTGCTATCGTCTGTCACTGGTGTATAGGCTGATGGTGCTCTAATACCCTTCCCCCCCCCCCCTCCTGCAAAGTGGTGGCGATTGCGCGCAGCGGGTGCAGAACGACCTTCCGGATCACTATAGGTACACAATCTTCTCATAGTTGAAGAGGATCGCTAAGATGCCTTGAGCTCGCTTTTGGGTTTTACCATCCCAGTTCTATTTCTACTGTATCAGTCCTGATATCTCCTCATCTTCGTTTGAAGAGTAACCTTGAGAATAATTACGTCACATGTGGCCTGGCCCGACGACGCTAGTCCATGAAGTTATCAATAACTTCGAACCGTTCTACCCATCCTGTGTGGCAATGAAAAGTCCTTTCAGCCTATGTTGTTTGGTATGTTTGCGGGCCCCAGGCTGCTGTCCGTCTCTTGCTAAGACGACGTCAATTCCCCGATGTAGGAAAACCTTGTCTCTCGTGAGATAAATCGAGCACCATCTCAATTTTGAAACTCGTTTTTTTTTAAGCATTTTTGGCATGTGTAGCACGTACGGGTGCATACTATAGTTCTTAGACGGATAAGCCACCTATCTGACTTATTAAGATAATCGCCCTACTGCTTCCTACATGTTGACATTTCAATTTCTTCGATGGCCAGGAGCAGGGGATCCGGATTTCCTAGACCCCAGAGGTCCGCCCCTGCTCCCCAATTAAAAGCTACCATAGGCGTATTCGCCAAGGCAAAAACTGCACACAATTTTGCGTCAATACTAGTAATACATGTTCCATCCTGTCAGCTAGCTGCGACGTCAGTACCCAGTAGCTGTACCTACACACGTACTGTACCACTGTACGTACGTGCATAGCACAATCGATAGTGTTGAGCTCGCTGGTAATATCGGTAGTTGTCAGCAGATGTCAGCAATACGTGATTTCGACATGACGGCCACTTGGCGCAAACGTGCTATTTGTTCCAAATTCAGTTTGAAACATGGAACAAGCATTTTGATGCCTTGATAGAACTCTTGATACTCTGAATTCTGATAACTCGATATTTTTGTCGATATATTTGAACCATTGGTATTTCTTAGTTACAGTCTACGCTACTGAATTCCGTCCAGTATTCGCACCCGACCTTGCCAGCGGCTAACTTGAATTTCCAGCCGTCGGTCCTTCGCCCGACATGCTCAGGAATTGCGCTACGAAACGATAAACGAAAATTGGTTCAGCTACGAAACGAAGCCACACTGTCATGTGATACAGAGGTAAATGTTAACGTACTGACTTCACATAGGGACGGTTACGTAGTACATTATTTCGAACGTACTGCGCAATAAAATTACACATACACGTAGTTGCTACGAAGTGTTTTCAGGCCCTGACACGGGACAATGCTTATTTATCTCGGTCCCTTCTCAGGGAGAACAGGAATACTATGGACAGGATGAGCAACTACCTGCGCATGTGCCGCTGTGATTCATGCTACCATCAAATTTGAGTTTATGTTCTCTTTTCAGTGCTCCTTAATGCATTCTCTGTTACATCACACTCAGTGTGCATTCTCTGTTGTTCACAGGAATTGGATTTGGCTTGGTAAACTTCGTGACGATTGTAAGCGTTATGGCTTCCTTTGAAGAAAATACCCAACAGCATATACCGCGCCTGCTCCTTTTCCACCTATGTCGGCGTGGCCGTCTTACCACTTGTACTGGGGTATCTCGTGAATAGCTACGGAGAACAACAGGGACTACTTGCTTTCGGGATGCTTTCGAGTTTCTTGATCATCTCGGGATTTTTCACATCTTCCAAACTAGATTTTACCGACGCCACGAGGGATGAGCACCAAACGAGAGGTTGGATGCATCTGATAAGAGGAGCAGAACGTTGCATGCAAGATTTATCGATCCGCCATCACGAAAAAGATTCGCCTAAGAGTTCCGATAATTACTGGTTGACACTTTTCACTCGCCATTCGGAATATAGTTGCCTGGTGCTGATTATAATAATCACCGATTCTTTGAACATTAGTTGGTCAATCAATCTTCATGTACCATACGGCGAGAGCCTTGGTCTAAACTCGACGAGCGCTGTCTACCTGTCGACTGCGGGTGGAGTGGCCGGTACAGCTGGCAGAGTGTTTGGTTTGGTGATTTCCGCTGGGAGGATGTCGTGATCCCTGCTGGTCTAATTATGCCGACATTGGTGCTGAGCGTTGCATACGGCATTAGTTTACTGTTGGGTGATTTCTTTGTTCTCATCATTGTTGCTTTTTTGAGTGGATTCAGCCTGTTTTTGATGACATGTGTACGGTCTGCGTGGCATCCGAATACGGTCTGTCGCGATCATTTCGAGGGAGCAGTTTCATTCGGATACTTGTGTCCGGAACATCAACATTTTTGGGAGGATTAATCACGGGTGAGTAAGAGCCTCCATGCTCAAATATTAATAAGGAAGAAGTTCACGCATGCTCAAATAAAATGCCTCACAGCGTTGGTACGGAGAGGAATATCACTATATCCGAATGAGTCATTTTTTTATGGACTGCATATTGAATCAGTTCATCACATGTTTCCCTATTGGAATGTTCTTCTGAGTACTGCGCGTACTCTTCGAGTCAGCCTATGGTTGACTTCCCACTGTACGGGGGTATTTGAGTCAGTGTTCAATCGGGAATTATGGGGAAAGCATCTAAGAATTTGAATTGATAACATACTTGGTGATGTATGAGGTAACCACATACATGTTACTTTGTGTGTCATAGAATTGTTGGAATTCAACCTATTTAACATCCACTTGATAGATACAATAAATATGATGTGCCATTGTTTATTTTACGTTGCAGGGATTCTTGTGGACGTTACTGGTCACTACCGTCCGGCCTTCGCAATGATGGCTGTGTTAAGCTAGATGGAGCCTCTGGTGTCAGTTATATGGTATAAATGGTTCAAGTGCTCCTCAAAAGAAGAGAGGAATCCTGCACTGTAGCACAGATCTAGAGTGCAAGGTATTCAGGGAACACAAGAGAAGTAGACAATGCACGTTTCTATATGTTTTCGGCCTTGTTATTGGCTTTTGCATTTTGTGTTTGCACGGCCTTCTTCTGTTCAATAAATAAATAAATAATAATAAATAAATCATCGTTTATTCAGCTTTCTATGAAATGAGGAAGTACAGTGTGACATTATTAATGTTCATGAATAGAAATAGAAGGCAAAAAATACCACAAATTACTGTTCCAAATTAGGTCATGAAAGAAGATTACAGATCTATGTATATCTCTTCAAATGTGTTTACTCCGACGACCCTTTTTTGAGGCAAATTACTCTTCACACACTCAAAATAAACTTCGGATATTTGTGAAAAATGAACCACATTTGGTCGACATGCTTTTGACGACACCTGAAAATATAATATTTACACACACAAAAATCAAAAAATTATTGGATGATCGAGGATCACCCTATAACCGAAAAAGAAATCTTCCTTTGAAAGAATGAATTGTCGGCCGAAAAAGTATTGCTCTAGATCTGAATGAAAGTGGAGGTAAGTGGAGGCAGCCCCAAAATAAATTTTCTAAGTCTTCCTCTGCTCTATGGCAAAACGTGCACACTGAACTGTCGAACTTATTCATGAGATAAAGTAACTTATTTGTACCTATTATCCTATGAATGGAACGAACTAGGAAGTAGGTTCTTTTTTTTTCTTCTTTTTTCTGAAAGCACGATAGTAGGAATTTTGAAATCCTCATTTTTTTTTTTTTTCTTTTTCATAGAAATTTCTTCATCGGAAAAATTAAGAGCTGAATTCCACTTTCCTAGAGTGTTCGGTCACCGTGGTAGAACAACATGAGATATAATAGTAATATACGCCTGTCGTGAAAGAATAGGCATTACAGAATTCATCTCAGATCCATCCTCCTCATTCGAACAATATTTTTCTTTCTTCCACTCCATTGAAATGGCAGAGATTAGTCCAAAATGAAGTGTAAACGGAGTTCGCCCCATATTATACTTGGTGCAGAATTTGCGAAATATTAGCGGTAACTTATTATTTATCGCTGAAACATCTCTTACGTACGCCACTCCCGCTCTATATAAATTGTCGTAATAAACCATATTATTGTCAATTTTGATAAAACTGTAAACTGATTACTCCAGATGATCTCTCTGCCTTGGTTGGACTTTTAAAGTTTATAAATGCATTTCTAATAACTCCCAGATCATCAAAACAGTAATTACAATTAAATAGAAACTTGCCCCCATAGGGCTTCAAATATAATCAAAAATATTTTCCCATTCCGTTATGATCACTCCAGTGTCTATACACCCATGAGGTTTTTAAAGCTGAAATGAAACTTCTAACATGTGTCTCTGTCAGTTCGCCGTCCGAAACAGAAAAACTAGCTGAGAAAGTGCAAAAGGATTTGATTAATACGTTTTAACGAGTGGCGTCAAATCCCTTGTCGATCATAAGTTTAACACACTCTTAAGATGTGAGAGTTTTTGAAGAAAGTAAGTGCTAAAAAGATCGTTAACCATATGTTGGGAGTGATTACCTAAAAATTTGTGATGGACCAAGAGAAGTGCCATAACCAAAATCTCCAAGATATGTGGCTGATTTAATATTGAACGGTCAACAGGGTCAAGAAGAAATAGATTAGATTTGCTCAAATTGATTTTGAGCCCCAAAACAGTTTGAAACTCGTGCAATGTATCGAGCATTGCTCGAATAGACCCCGCTTCCACGATAAAAAAGAGCAATGTGCGTTTGCATATCGAAGTATCTTGATTTCTCTATTAAATAGTAAAGTAATTCCCTTTGAAGGCGAAATAACTATTCATCCTTCGGGCGAGCGTATTTGCACAGAGAATAAAAAGATGAGGGCTTAAAGAACAGCCCTGCCTAACTGCTCTCTGTATAGGGAGAAATCCAGTAGCGAAACCGTTATTACAGATTGTACCAAAACAACTATTGTAAAATGCTGAAATCCTATAAACCCATCTCCAAAAAAGTTGAAGTACAGTAAATTAGATTCCAATCAATAGAGTCAAATGCCTTTTCAAAATCGATGAAGTAGATGTGACCTGGAATGGCCTTAGCGTCACAGTACGAAACGAAAACTTTCACCTATAAATCGACCATGTAAAAAGCTAGCATGACTGTCAATAACCTTTGCTAATAATCCGTAGTCAGCAGTGAAATCGGACGGTAATTCGTCAAAGACGTCGGATACTTATCCTCTTTCAAAACTTAAGTGATCAGGCTACGGCTTTGTTCCTCTGAAAATTTCTGACAGGTGAGGGCATTATTTCAAAAAGCGGTTACAAAATCCTGAATTGAAGTCCAAAAGCGCTTATGAAAAGTCTACGAGAGATAGATTGACTATAGAGTGACATATAAAACGAACGGATTTCATCAAGAACTTCAACACCATCTTGTAATGAGTTTCCATAGTCACTGACAAGTTTGTGTATTGTAGACGAGCGTCAATTTCGCCTTTCAAGATTAAAACAATACTTCGAATTCGTCTCCCCTTCCTCGAAACACCCAGCTTTCGAGCGAAAAAATATATGAAGCTTAGCACGAGCGTCGTTAATTCTCAACTGATAATCATGGGGTCATACCAGAGTAATACTCATGTACAACAAATCAAAGAGACCATGAGAAGGTGGAACGTGATTTTCAGGAAGCAACCGAACTGTTGTATGATCGGGTTGAAAAACTGGAATCTCGAGACAAAGACCAGACTAAGCATGTTAAGAGTTAGAGAGATGCATTGAGAAATTAGAACGAGTAAATAAGGAACAGTCAGATTTGATCAATATACAAGAGAAGATGACCCGACGAAATAACATTCGTATCGTCGAATACCCGGTCAGTAATGCGGAAAACGGCGTCGTTACAAAAATACTTTTGCAAAGATTGGGCGTCGAAGATTCTAAGATTGAACGGGCGCATAGAGATGGGAGGGCGAACCCAGTACACCCCCGACACATCCTGGTGAACCTGGCTTCTCATCCTGATAATTAGATTCAGGCATTAAAGTGCCAGCGTCGTGAGTTTGCAGATGAAGCCTACTATGTGACCGACGATTTAACGAGACTGGACTTTACAGAAAAGAGACGTTGGTCCAAAGAGGTCGCTGCGCTCTATCGTGGAGGTTAGTAGTAGGTTGAGTCTCGTCTATCCGACATGCTCAGTGATCACGTATCACGATCTTGCGCAAGGTTTATTGCTTCCTCAAAACTGTTAATGTTGATGTCCCTGAATTGCGATTTGATTTTCCGAGCAAGGTAGTCACGGGTCTCACAACTGGCTTAGTATTATGTCTCATGCTTCTACAGGAGCGATCTTCGCTGGAGCTTCTTCTTGGAGTCTCGCGACGTGACCGAGAAATCTCAAACGTCTATGTGCTACTCGGAAGACCAAGGGATTTGGTTGGTCACATCATAGAGTTCATGGTTTGGTATCCAATTGTTATTGGTCCATCTGATTTGAGAACATTGCGGAGTAGTCTCTTTGGAAAGTGTCAATTTGTGATCAAGATTCTTCGTGTACCCCACAGTTTTTGCATAACTACGAAAAATACTCTTTATTAGGGCATCGAAAATCCGGAGTTGGATGTTTGTGTACTTACTCGTCTGCTCTTGACAAATTATTGATAGAGTAGAGGGGGGGGGGGGAGTTTGAGGTTCACATCTGAGAAGTGGAGAGATTCTACTGGGAAACCCAACGTATTCACAACCTAGACGCAATATAATATGGCATCTACTTACTGACATTACTATAGAACATTCCGGCAGACACACTTTCACGACAGGCTATCAATGGCGCTCTGGTCGTAAGGTATGACCAGCCTGGTTTTTCTGCCTGTTCTTCTGTGGTCACCGACGGATGACCTTCACAGTTGTCACCAAGATCCGTATGACGCGGTTGTGCTTTTATTTCATTTTTTATCCATCTCGATAAATTTCATAGCAAAAGACTTTCATCTTGATGAAAATCTAAGAGAAAAATGTACTTTGTTGAAATCACATTTTAGTATTTTCCTTGCAAAGCTGTGTTATGAGTTTGATTAAAATATGTGACTTGAATACTCGTGGTATGAGGGAATGGAATATTCACATACTTTCATGTTCATAACAATGATTTAATCTTGCTACAGGAAACCCATTCTACATCGGAATATTATTCATATTGGTTGCATGGATGGGGTGGTAGTATTTTTTTTTATTTCAACCGT
This sequence comes from Sclerodactyla briareus, assembly GCA_026419785.1. Classification (NCBI taxonomy): domain Eukaryota; kingdom Metazoa; phylum Echinodermata; class Holothuroidea; order Dendrochirotida; family Sclerodactylidae; genus Sclerodactyla; species Sclerodactyla briareus. Next base: position 203,599 of record JAODTK010004021.1, on the reverse strand, counting down.
ACCAATATTAGCAGAGGTGTAGCTATTCTTGTAAATTCGAATTTTCAATGTTCCCTTATGGAAGAATTTCATGACATTTATGGACGCTTCATTGTTTTATATATTAATGTCAATGATACCGATCTGATTTTGATCCATGTATATGGGTCAAATGATGACAATACCCAAACTTTCAAGTCTATTGATAATATTATATAATTTCAATTGGGCATGGCCCCCATCATATGGGGACGAGATTCCAATTTTGCTATGAATTTAGATTCGGATAGAACAGTTGGGAATCCTCGTACTCGATTTAACGTTCAAAGAGAGGTGATTAGGGCATCACAGAATCACGATCCCATTGATATTTGACGGGAGCGAAACCCCAAGACTATGCAGTATACTTGGCATTCTAGCGTAGATCCGTCTATTCATTGTAGACTTCTTATCTTGAATCAGTTGAAAGGATCGGTTAGATTCAGCTGTGTGCCAATTGTTGAAACAGACCATTCCAGTGTCAGTCTTTCAATTATGGTTGGACAGATACGCGGTAAGGGTCTCGGAAGTTTAACACTTTTCACTTTAAAGACCCTCGTTATGTTGAATTGATTCGTTCGACAATCAATAACACTATTTCATCAAATCCAGGGTTTGATCAGTGTCAATTTATGACGCTAAATTAAATGGAATGTTCATCAGATCGAGAGCTCGGTGGTTGAGAGGGGGGGGGGGAGTACAAGCTATTTCTTGAACTGGAGAGGAGGATAAAAATGTGACCACCATCACCACTTCACGAAAATGAAGTCATCTCGGATTCTGATGAGATGTTACGTGAGGCAATGCCGATTTATAGGGGTCTTTATACTCGGGACTATACCGTCTCCGCCGCTCAATTCTTCTACTCTATCACGTTTGAGCATACTGAACTTTCAGAGCAGGATTTTTGGACTGCGAGGGTCATTCGAGTCTCGGAGAATGTTCCGAGTCTCTTTTTAACATATCAGCTTCGAATAAAATCCAGCTCTGTCGAGGGTTTTATAAACGTTTCTGGGATGATATCGGTAAATTAGTTGCGAATTCTCTGAACTGTTCATTCGATGAAGGATCCCGCTGATAAACAAGGTCGTGCAAATATTACACTTATTTCAAAGCCTGATAAGGATGGTAATTTTTGAAAGTATTGCGGCCTATTGCTCTCTTGAGACAGATTATAAAATAGCTTCCAAATGCATAGCAAATCGTATAAAGAGATATTCGAATGAATTTATTAGTTGTGAACAAACGGGATTCATGAAAGGGCGTTTCATTGGAGGAAATATTAGGTTAATTTTAGATCTCAATAACATAACATTCCGGGTGCGCCTTTTTTTTTTAATATTGAAGCCTTTGGTAGGCTTCATCCATTGGGATCCTATTCATTACTGTCCTGGCCTATCTGAACCCCGGCTCGGATTTTAGGGACTGGATTAGCACTTTCTACGATAACGCCACCTCTTGTGGTAATGAATAATGGCTATATTTCATGAAAGATATCGCACAATCGCAATTTTTACACTTACCGTGAAGAACAGTATGGAAGAACATCTTCTTGCGAGCATGCACATTAGTTGGGTCTCTTAGTGACAGAAAAATCGGAAAACGTGACACGAGTGACAATAGTGCCATTTTTCATCAAAGCTTCCTCAAGGTCCACGAATCAAAATTTTGGACGGCTTCAAACGATCTGACTTTGGCAAGGGTATTTTATGACGTCATAATGACGTCATAGTATATTCGCAATACATTGGTCGCCGCTGGTCCCTCATTTCGGAGTTGTGTATGCAGTACTGAAGGTTTTTGCCCCTACTATGCCCCTATAGGAGGTCTAAATAGATCCTGGGAATTTATTCAACATTATTTCCCCTTCTAAATTTGAAGGTATTGGTATTTCATTTTTGAGGGAATTTCTTTCAATCACAAAGTTTATGCGGATAAAGAAAGTTGCTGTCTCGTCTAATCCATAATGTGAATGAAGTCATTAAGAAGTTCATATATCTCCATGAAACACTTCAGAGTGTTTATTCTGATCCCTTTTGTATTACCTTTTTCCATATTTGAAGTGCAAGTGACAAAGCACACCTTCCAGAATAGTTCAGTTTTGTTGAGCCAGTTCATCTGAAACCGTCAAATACTTTCAAAGTGTACCACAGGTTCCAGTGATGAAGCAATTGATTCAGCTTGCATTCATATCATGGGCTACCTACCACTCATCTCAGTATTCCCCCATACCTGACTCGCCGGCTTTGGTTGGTCTTCACTCTACTCAAGAGGAGGCAGATCTCCAGCTATGACCAACAATGCTATGAACACACTGAAGGCGATCACGGAGTACCTCATCCCTGGTCTTTCCAGTCCTCACGTGTGACTGCCCGATTTTTACCTGGACCTGAAACTCGAAAAGGAGGAGTCCAGATCATGTTAGGGATTCATTCGGAGGAAAGGAAAACCTAGGACAGCACTGGGAGACTTCTTGGGTCAGAGTGGTTGGACTGTAGCACGAGCAGAGTCTGGCATAGTATCATCTGGTTCTGCGAACTCATTCATCAAAGTCACGCATGTAACTCGCACACGACATGCACCACCAGGTCACAGCATATCGCTGTAAGTTTGGCGGAATAATATGCCAAAGATTCCTACTTCTCAGTATTGGGACATCGTACTACGTACAGAGATAATGATCGATCTGAGTCTCGTCAAAATTTGATGTTACTCTTCTTCTTGGGCCATGTTGGGTTTTCCATTCACCTTGAAATTGCAGTCTGTGCCAACTTCTCTTGCAGAATCATTCCGGCGGCTCTTGGTGGTGAACAAAACACAGAAGAGGCTCTCCGCACTACCAATCGATCGAATTCATGAACAAGAAAACGTCCAGGTGAGGGGCAAGGGTGGTGCCATTGGTCTGACAGAGAAGACGCTTTACGACGATGGTTGATAGCAGGTCCCGAGTGAGCAAGGCTACTAACACAGTTCGAGAGTGAGTACGGTACCTATCCGAAGATGATACTATCAGCGTTATGATAAAGGTCCATCAGTGCAAACGACTTTCCGGAAGGAAACCAAAAGTCTGGTTCAGATGATCCGTGTATACGGTAATCCTTTCATTGCCGATCATGACGACTTGCTTGTTTTCCACTCTCGCGACTGTACTGACGAATCAGTTGTGAAAAAAAATCAGCAAATCGAGGCAATTGGTTCCAAGCATTTTCACGCATCCAGGCTGGAGGTCTATATTAAAAAAAACAGGATTCCCCCATGGACCAATCAAGAAGAATTCACTCCCTCTCCCCAACAGTCCAAGACGCCACAGAAGGTGAAGAGAGATCCGAAAACTGGAAAATTGCTGCTCTCCAGAACGACGTTAGTCTCTTCAATCGTCTCTACATCGCAGACCAGTTGCGAGAATGTGACCCTGTTGTATTCTTTTGCCACGAGAACCAGTCATTATTTCTAACCCATACTACGAACAACAGCAGCTAAGTCGAGGGACAAGAAGAGCCGCCGGGACAGTTTCATTGCAAAACCTTTGACGGCGACGCATGGTCCATGTAATACCGGCTGCTGGTGCAATTACATTCGAAAATGACCTTCATCTGCCGCGGAATGCGAGGAGTTCAGCGACTGGATCAGGTGTGGGACAAGTATCCACTCAGTAGCATCAAATGGTCCATCGGGGCGAAGCGTGGCTTCAGGCGTACGCACGAATTCACCCAGACCATATGGGAAGAAGTACATTCATGTCTCTCCATAAACGTGAATCAAAAGGGCAAATCAATGGGAGGGGAACAATTGGGAAGTACAACAGTGATTTATGAAGGTACAAGGGTGAGCTCATGGAGGAATGTACACACGGGAAGGCGGACACTAGAATCATCGTTCACTTACAGCCGCGGTAAGACACAGGCACTCAGCAAATCGTATCCGGATGTAAAACAAAAAACAAAAAGACACTGATGTTTGGTCCCCTTCATCTAGCAGCTTCCCCACGTTTTGCTCTGCTCCATCCCCACCATTGACGTGCGGGTGGCATTTGACATGGGAACAGAGCTCCTGCCGGACCCACAACCAATCGACTCAACAGGTTGTTGTGGATCGATGAATCGAAAATGCTTTGAAAAGTCGGTAACTATAAGATTCCCCACTTTACCGGGATTGTCAAGATCGGGGAAAACAGATGCAAGTAGCTCGATGAGGCAATGGAATTGGAAGGAACCCGGTATCCACCATATTGATGGCGGTCGATAGATGCGCGCGGGTGTCGAAATTATTGTAAAGACCGCCCTCTGTTCAGCCTTTGGACGCGGCACTGTCTCTCGTTCGTTTCCCGTGTCTGTCGTTCGTTCGGCGTGCATGTCCCTGTGTCCTTTGTTTGTGGCGAGTGTATTTTGTCTATTGCCGGGGACTATCGTTTGTTTCGCTGTATCTTTTGTGTCTCGGGGGGAGTGTTCATTCTGTGGCGCGTTAATGTTGTTTTGGCCCATATATATATTTTTTTCGCTGTGTTGTCTTTTGGCCCGATTGTTTTCCGCCCCGCATAGGATGGGCCCCGGCCAAGGGACAGCCTGGATCTGCGCTATTATGCATTCTCACTTCATCTAGGAGGGGCGGCTGGGGCAAAGTGTTGAAGAAAATGACCTTCGACATGACGTAGTGCCATATCGCACAACCGCAGACCTGATTTTGGGTGAGGGGAGCGGGGAACGGGGAGGGAGGGTGAATATCGGATCGGCTACGTAATTTTTGCCCAAACTAAAAGTCGAAAGTTACTGATACCAATATAGACTACCCACAATTCCTTACATACCTATGCTGTGACGAGCACTAAGGTTTGGTCAACTGGTCAAGTAGGAGGTCCATTGCTATCAACAAAGCGTTTCGTTTTCCGTTTCAACACAACCTGCCTAGTATATCCCCTGTACTTCAGGGTTTTATGGATTTGCTTTCGCTGTGAACCGCAGCATCCGCGTCCACCACGAGAGAAATTGACGTCGTCATCCGATTGATCTTGAACTTGGCACACATATTCGCTCGAGGGGAACCTATCGGAGGGGTCCGGAGTGGGCTTCATGTCATGAGTGCTGCCCTCTATTTGCAGATTTTCCGCGAAAAAATGAGTTCGTCCGATTCACACGAAACTTCTGAAAGACTGAAAATCATGACGATAATTCCAGGGTCACTAGAAGTCGAGGTCGTCAATAAAATGAGGTTTGCCCGATTTACAAGAAACTTGGTGAGTGTGGACTTTAATGGCAATAATTCGAGGTCACTGGAGGTAAAATTTGCGGAATTTACGATTCCGCGAACCGTCCCCTTGTTTTGTTCCATGGCCGATCGGGTCCTCCTGCAGTCTGCTTCACTTATATTCTGGTATGGAAATCACCAGTTTGGACTCTCATATAAAGTTCAACCAAGGCTTCCAGGAAAGTTGGTTTTCTTTTCGTGCCAGAAATTACTTCACCTCTCATCAGTTACTCTGCTTTTACAGAACCCAAATTCGTTCCACCGTGGATTATGGGTGCCATATCTTGGGGGGCTTCGTCTTCGGCACTCGGTATACGGGATTGTAACAGAGGAAGGTATTAGCCTCTAATATCAGTGGCGACCATCCACTTGCTATACTCTTCTGATTTTAGTTTCACCCCGTTCCCCCTCGGAGATCAGTATTCTGTATTCTTTACGTTACTTTCATTATTCAGTGCTCCTTCGAACTAGGGAATTCGCCTTAACTCGTTCCACTTCTTCTTGCCCACCTTTTCGGTTGCGACTGCTCGCCATCGCACTAGAAATCTACGCTCGGTCCTTTTTCCATCGCAATGTGCATGATGGAAGTCCCGTCCTTTTGCAAGATGGTTCCCGGAGTCCTACAATCTCCAGCTGTTGAAGTGTAGAATTGATAGGCTGGATATTTCCTCTTTTTTTATAGTCTTTTGTGCATAAGGGTTGCCCCTCTTTGCGGGGCAATTATGGGTGGGCCTCCTCATGTCACATGTGTGATAAAAGGAAAAAGAAGATATGTAGACCATACATCAGTACATTGGATCTAACTAACGCACAGTGGTCATTTCATTTTGATACCCCAGTAACATGTGGCAATAACATTTATTTAGAATTCGGATATTTCCACCATCCAGTCCACAACATGAAGTGGGATATCGGTACCTTTGTCGCTTCATAGTAATGATAGCATGCCATAGTGCAAGATTCAGACATTTCGTCATTGCGTGTTACCCTGCAGCCATCCATTACGGAGGGCACGGAGAGACAACATATGTGATGTGCAAACAGCGCCAATAAAAATGTTAGGCTTCGAATAGAGGGACTGTCAAACGCAGCATTCGAATATCTGACCAAAAGGCAAATCATGTCGCCCACCCCCAAATCAGAGCTTGTCGCTAGAACAATACTGTGAGTGAGGGCGCTGTCAGGCATAGCAACAGAGCTCCACACTGACTTGTGTTCTGCATGGGAGCTCCAGTAGAGCATTGTCCGGGGTTGATTCATGCGTGTATGACAACCAGTCCACCGCCACAATTTTATTCAAGACTTATAAACGTTGAGTCGTTTCAGGAATGAGCAAATCTGTTGAAAAATTCTTAGTTTTACTGGAACACTGATTCACGAAAATGATGTTATGTTATGTTATAAATGTGATTAAAACAGGAAAGCATATTTACGAAGTGGTTCTAATACATTAATAAACTAAGATATTACTTCTTTTATTCAATACGCTTATTACTATATATGGAAATCGGGGAGGATTCTCAGGGATGCGTTGTTCCGTTGCAGACGATTAGGAATAATTTGGCTATTGTTTCTACAATAAAACTTCATATTTTCCCTTTGAAATAGAGCCAAACGTACACTGTTGCACAACACATGACGTTGAAGAAGTTAAATACGAATTTGGTGGGATAATTGTATTATGACGATGTAGAGGCTCCATGACATTTTGTCCTGGGTTTTGCACATGCATATAATGATGCTCATGCCAGGATTACTATTGTTAGGTTCGTGACGCGTACCTTACAAGGAAGCTGAACAGACTACTATAGGACTACTCATTATATGGGGTGAATAATACCTGAAACATTTTCCACATGCTTATCGTATTTTGGCATGTCTCGACCACGAATTGCACTATAATGAGTAATTCAATAACCGTTCCCAGAGAATTAGATCCCTGTCCCGGCCTGGGGTTCGAAGGGCGGGCGCTAGATCCACAAGGACCGTCGACTGTCCGTCGATTGGCAATTAGGATGGAGATGGGATAGCACGCTGCTGTTGATACGTTATTTTCATACTTAATTTCTCGTTAAAAAAAAACGTGAGTTCTCCGGATTTCACCAGTAATATTTTTCAAAATCAGTCAGGTGGAGGAATGAGTTGACTCTTGGATCTGTTGCATTGCATTTAATTTTGACGATCCTGTTTCCTATAGGGATATATATTACACAATATTATACAATACTCGAAATGCCAATTTTTATTTATTTGAAAAATGTTGACCCGGCCCAGGAAGTGTTGTTGATATGGTATAGCTTTCGTTTACATGGAAGTATGTACTACTTGCAATGGGGGGAATGAAAGAAAATCCATTATATCCAAAGAGAAAAAAAATAATTCGTTCATTTTTTGTTCGTTTGCGTTGATCACAGACCTGAATTTTTTATACGGAAGCGGATATGCTCTGTGTTGCAATCAGCGAGCTGCATGATCACCGCTGAATGTCGGGGGAGGAGGAAAACAACCAAAAGTGGACGCCTACGTGTCAATTGCTATTGACAGCGTACGTCAGGTATCCTGGGTAACTCTTATTGTGATTATATAAATACAATATGATTTGTTAGTAAATAGAGAATACGATCATCAAACCTATACAAAACCTCATAATAGAATAGAAGCCATCAGAGATCAAACGAAAATTCTAAGTGAAAATGTTTGGAAGCAACAAAATCACTAACACGAAATCACAGTCGTTGGCATCATACAAATTGCTTATGCAGTCATGCTACACTCGGTGGACCTGAGGACAATTTAAAAGCATCCCCAGAAACGACAAGATGGTCAGCTGTGCAGCTTATATAACTGCACCAACAAGGACGGGATGCTTGCCATTGCGAAGTTGAGTTTAGTGAAAAGGGGTCAGGAATGATAAAATCCTCACGAGAGGCCCCGAAGCTAAAACATCCCAAAAGAGAAGAACAACCCAGATGCCTAAAGATTCACCCACAATTCTTGAAAATAATCAAGACTGTTTTTTAAAACTCGCCTTCACTCTCTTAGACAGACCAAACAAATCTTTGAAGGATATTCCCATCATTAATAACTCTCACGAGAAGAAATACTTTCCGAATTCAATCTACAACAACGTTCTTCACCACGAGCTTGATGCAAATGACCCCTACCCATAGGCCAGAACATTATATATAGATGGACATGTCTGGTAACAAGCCAGATTTTTTTCAACACAGGTTCAGAAAAATTATAATCACATACTAAAACTCCCCGAAATTCCCAGATGTGGAAACTTTTAAATCCAAGATGGCGTCCAAAATGGCAACCATTTTCACTGTTTGGCACAACTTTGTCTCCAATTATCACAATGAATGAAGAAGGTGTTCATTCATATGTTTTGATGCAACGAGGAATTCAATTAAACGTTATCCGTAGTGATCCAATGCTTCTATATGGCATCAACTGTTGGTGGTACTTTGAGAAACTAAAAAAAATATGGAAGAAAAGGCCCTCGATCCATGATCAATTTTAAAAACCTGAATCAAATCACCTCGAATTTGTCTCAGCTCCATCTTTCGCGTGAGGTACTCCTAGACAGTGAATTAATCTAGCGGCCCTCCGCGGAACGTTTTCATTTACCTGCTTGTCTTTCGAGAAATATGGATTCCATACTGTGACAGAATACTCCAGGTGAGTTCTCACTAGCTGCTTAACAGCTGACACAATTCTTTATCAAGGAAATGAAATTGCCGTCTAGTCAACTAAGAATCCAGTACCTTTCCTCGCAGCCTCAGCAACACTGCTTAGAAGGTTTCAAAGGAGAATAAAGATGAACACCGAGATCCCTTTTCTGACTTTCACCTGATGAACATTTTGCCCCTTTTAACTTGAAAGAAGCGTTGCGATTCGTGGAAACCAACATGTATTACTTTGCACTCATCGGCATTAAAAACATTGCCAATCGCGACATGGAGATTATACCATGCCCCTTTGGAAAATTGTGAAACATCAATCGTTCGAAGGCAAGCCCTCCCGATACAACTCGGTACGTCCGCAAACTTTTTACCTCTGGAATGCCTGAATCTTCGAGATCGTCATGACCAAGGAACTAAAGGCCCAAGAACCGATCCTTGGGAATCACCACTAGTGACCTTTTGCCAAAGAGACGACCGTCCATTGAGGATCCTCGTTGTTCCCTATTTTGGAGAAACCATTGCTCTCCCTCTAATCATCCGTACACAGCTTCACAGTTTTTATTTGAAATAATAGCTAATGGAATGGACAATTGATCAGCAAAATTCAGGAGGTACCAGTAAACTCAATCCGGACAAGGAGCTTTACCACTTCTGAGCTTCTGCAGGTTCTCCTCTATCACATCAGCCAAACATACTATATTACCAAGTAGTATTATGAGGCACACCAACCACGAGGTCGTTGAAGTTATCCAAGTTTTCCTGTGTGAATACCGACGAAAATAGTTATTATAACGCTAGCATCTTCTGACTATCGCTGGTTGTATTGCCTGAATCGGAAACTAACAGTGGACCAATGATGTCCTTCACTGTCTGCTTCCCTCTAACATCAGAGAAAAACGCACTAAGATAATCCTTCATAATAGAGGCAATCTGCCTCAGTCTCGAATCTCGATCAGTCCTCTGGAATCACACGAACCAGTAGAACGATAAGGCGCCAGATGTCTCTTACATTTAACGCCAGAACACCCCTTTCATTCAAGAAGGCCTCTTGTTTTCAGTGCGACGCTTTTCCAAGTAACGTAAACTTCCATTAACTGGTTGACTTTACCAATGAAACTCTTCCAGGAGTCAACAGCATTCAACTTTCCCAAAACTCTCTACGATATGTTACGGAACTGGATCACTACTCGAACTAGATCTAAATAAATAGTATGCTCTGGTAGGAAAATGACATGCTGCGAAAGGAAACCAATCTTGGGTGACATTAAAAAGGCACAGCCCTCGCCTACACTACTACCATCAGACCAAGAAATATCTATGATTGAAATCACCCATAATAACGTGCCGCTTACCGTAAATTGAATATCTTGTCGAAAGGAAGCGAGTTATTGCTTTCAGAGCTGTTGGAGAACGACATACAACACCGACTATAAATGATTTTGGAATACCTGAGCGTTGGACGGAATTTCATACCAAACAGAATTGACGTACTAACACCAATATCTGATTTCTCAATGCTATTCAAGTCAGACCTCACATACAACAAAACTCACCCTATGCCACGGAGATTGTTTGTCCGACCTGCCTATAAGCAACATAACCTGGACGTGAACTTCGGCTGAGGGAATTTAAACTGTTTAGCCAAGAAGTCCAACTACGTTAGGCTTGCGTTCCTGGACCAAAATTCGTAAAACTAACTATTTATTCCTGATACTTTCGAATAATATAATTCTACTCTAGAAATACAGCTTGCTAATATGCCTATCTCTAATAGTATCTAGCTTGTTCCGCCTATTACCACGGCGTGGACTACTATTTACAACCCTGTCAGTAATGGAACCTGACACCCTCGCCCCCGCATTTAAGTTTAACAACCCTTCCACACAGAAATAACCAACTTCCCTAATCACAGAGGCCCCTTTACCAGTTTACCAATAAGGTGAAGACCACCCTTAGCGAAAAAAAATCCTTCTTCCCCAGAAAAATGACTACGTCCCACAAACGGCATTCCTGCACAGCACACGCTAACTCCAATCACCTGTTGAGGCCCGCTATCAACAACCACTTAGGTCCTCTACCCTAGCACTCGGAAGGCAGCACGCGTACGCGTCCGCCTATCTACGCGACTGAACTCCCGATCAACATACCGACAATCGAATCCCCAACCAGCAAACACCTCCCTTTTACTTTATCTGCCCAAACCGTCCACCTTAATACCACCCAACTCTGCTTGAACCACCGGCTCTAGCTGCCTCTTATCCTCTACTTTTCACACGCGCGGCACACACCAAGGCTGACTTTGACCCTCCCCCCCCCCCCCCACATTGCATGGCCTTCTCAGCTGCCAGCACACGAAAACTATTTTAGTAGCAAGGCGGGATCAACAGCCACCTGCGTTGCCTCACCTACCCCCAACTCTCCACACCGCCTCCCTTTCCCACACATTCCCACACACTCCCCCAATCCTGCTAACCTGACAACACTTCCGCACTTATTCACAGAATCATCCCTTTTAGTCTCCTGAAATCTGACCCTTTGAAGCTAGCCCCGACGGAAATCATCGCCCCACACCTCCGATTAACAATCTTACGATGATATTCTCTAATTAGGACAGCATTAAAATTGAGTTTCGATATTAAAATCAATGTATAACTACCAACCCCATTATCCTGCCCATCTTTTGATGCAGACTAAAGAATTCCTTGGATCTAAATCAGTAATACATGTTCATCAGATTTCACGACACATATATTATCTCCTCTAATTGTCGCCACAGTATGACCTCTCTGACGACTTCACTGAAGGTTTTCACCCACGCATAAGATCCCAAAATGTCACTGGGTAGTTTGTAGCAGGCTAAGTATTGCCAGAAAGGACAAATGGATACGGTAAGACCCGGTCAGATCGACGATGGTACCTGTAACAATGAAGGAGATAATAAAGTCAGTGTACATAAATACATAATAATACACTTTTACATCCAACATCCAACATACATTACATACATACATACATACATACATACATACATACCCACAGACAGACCTCTGACTTCCCTGAAAGGTTTTAATGACGCATAAGTACCAAACTATCACACACGCCCCCTACGAGCATACGTACACGCACACTCATAACAACTTCCTCAACACGCACTTGGAAATATTCGTTAAGGCAAACGGCCTACTTCGTCTCTGAAGGGCAGCCCTCTACGGTTCAGGCGACCACGTGGGGCCAGGGCGCGACACCACTGGCTCTTCAGCAGGCCACATTCGAGCGTGACGACCCAGCTCTATAAAACGATGTTTCAGAAGCCTACTGCTACCTATACTAAGCCTATTCATTCTACAGTCGAGGACAGGCGGACGGCATGCGTGTGCTCTCAGATTATATTTTTCTACTGTCCGTTGTTGACAAACGGTCAAACTTGTTTGTTGTTGTTCAGGGTTTGGCCAGCTCGGGTTTTCAAAAATGCGCTAACTGGTTTTTTTTTTTAGGTAAAATAGGGGTTAGTTTATGGATAATTTTGTCTGTTCGCTCACTGGACTGTTTTTGTAGTTGGGGTCCTCGCCCCACTTGTAGTATGTTCTCCTATTCCGTTATGTTTCGTCCGCCCCTGTAGGGTTCCGTCCCTTCGTGGCTATGGCCTCCCCTTCTGGGGGGCCAACCCCAGAATCGACATGAGAGCGACCCGATTAAGGCTAACTAATTCTAAAACTACAACTCTACCAATGGCTCAATGAGTCTATCGATAGAGACGGAATGACGGAAATCTTAAATGCCTCAAAACGAACTAAGGACTCTTCTTTCCCCGGCCCTGATGGGGTTACTTATCGCCTTTTAAACACCTTCCAGCTCAGGGACTTAGACACCTTGGCCGATTAGTGACTACTCTTCTCGTTAGGGTTATTCCCCACTTTCAGAAAGGTGGCAAACATCCTAATCCCAAAGCGCCTAACAAATCCAAACCAACCCCGATTCAAATACAGGCCATAAGTCTCTCCATCCGTACGGGAAATATTCGGCGGATCCCCACGGATTATCTCCACTCGTCTTAGCTCCTACTTGGAAATATATTAATAATGGCTCTTTCCAACACAGTATGGTTCCGGCCGCAACAGGAGTACTTTCAGTCTCTTATTAACATTAATGAAAGCATCAAACTTGGTTTCAAACGGAGTACTCCACTCTTGCCGCCTTCCCTGAGAAAGCTTTTGACCAAACCTGGCAAAATGGTCTGCAATACAGGACTGTGGTGAACTTAACATTCATGACTTTTACCTGCCTACTTTGCTTATTGCTTAACGACAGATCCGGCATATTCAATTAAATGGTTATTCTAAATCCTTTCAACTTCAAGGCCGGGACCCCCCCCCCCCCCGACTCTGTGACAGGCCCACTCTTCTATTGATCTATGTCAAATCCTGCAGATCCGATAATAGAGTTTCCTAACTTAATCGCGTGATGAATTGCTCTTTATTGTACCTCCTTTAGATAAACTCCTTAAATTAAAAAAAAAAAAAAACATCAAAACCACATCTTAAGACTATCGTAAGCTGGGTGTGTCTTTGGAGAGTAAAGATCAACCCAGGGAAATACAACTCGTCAGTTAAATCCAGGACCAAGTTAACCTCCATGAACCCCATATCCCTCTTTTCAACCAGCGTATTCCTCCGGCTGTAATGTCGCCCGCCGTTTTGTTCACTTGGTTGATTTTGACTCCCACCTTATTTTCACGCCCCAACTTGACCGGGTGGTAGCCAAAGCCTGGTGTGGATGTCAGCCTCCGCCTACTCTGCAACAACTCTTGAATTAGCTAGAACACTGGCGTCAAAATGTATAATACCTACATCCGTCCCAGAGTCAGAGATGGCAAGCTGTACCCTTGTTAACATCACCAACCACAACCATGTTTACGTATTGCTATAAAGCGCCAAGCTATTTACTCCTACTAAGCTACGAATGCTACTTCCATACATGATAGACTAATGCACTTAACAGGAAATTATTCCTGAGGTATCTACCTACTGACGGTGCCTCGTGGACACTACTGGTCTCTGAACACTTCAGCAAAAACGCTATTAAATTCCCCATAGATTGCTCTGTTCGGTTCTAGTAATCAGACCTACTTATAATATCAACCTCAAAATGAGCCTTGGTAGGCGTCTTGCTACTAGGTCTCTGCCTTCGGGGGGGTGCATTCCCTTCCGTGCCTTTAGGTGCCCCCCTCACAGAACAGAATGGAATGTACGGAAAAAACTTACCTAGCCAGCAGGAAGGTCCTTTTGGACTCTCGATCTGGTATATCCTCTTCACATTCCTACTGCTAAAAATTCGACCTCCGGGTGCTGGCGAGTGCGGCACCGAGGTTGGCCTGTAGCCCCAACAGATGTAAGCACGCTTACTGGTAGCGTTTATGAGTGCACGCCCCCTTCGAGGCTACTTACACGCACTCCAAGTCAGCCATCTTACACACGCACACGCCCCCTACAGGCATGCGTACACGCACTCCAAACAGCCATCTTACACACATGCACACGCCCCCTACGAGGCATGCGTACCGCACGCCAAATCAGCAATCTACACACATTCACACGCCCCCTACGAGGCATACGTACACGCACCCAATCAGCCCTCTTACACACCTGCACACGCCCCCTACGATGCATACGTCCGCCCGCCAAATCAGCCATCCTTACACACATGCACACGCCACCTACGAGGCATACATACCATACATACATACAACATACATACCTACATCCTACATACATACATACATACATACTTTCAACCAGCTTCCTTAACGCGTAGCCGGAAATACCTGAAAAAAAAAAGTAGCTGGTCGTTTCAACATAATTATCTTTAAAACTGGCACAGATGAAGAGAAGCCATTGTCAAAAACCCCGCGCCAAAATTTGGCAATTCTCGCATGTTCCCTTGGACACACGAGTTATTTATTTAACTCAAATGAATTTCAGCCTACTAATGACGTCACGAGAGTAACGATGCGGAGGTCGCCTTTGACTTACCAGTAAATGCTTACAGTTTCGTCACTATTCAGCGAAAAATACAGTGAATTCATAATAAAGTTAATAAAATTCAGTTTCCATATATTGTAAAACAAATTGAAAGTTTTTATCAGATCCCATTTGTTTAGTTCTTGCGGTCACTGTAGTAATAATATCAGAGTTGCCACTTCGCACCTGAGATGTAAGAATAGTAAAGTTTTGCAACTAACATTTCTCTGATGAAAAAACAACAAATCATCTGCACGACATAGGAATTGAGCATAATCCCTTCACGATCAGTGTGAACTGTCAAATTCTGTCAAAGAAATAAACTTCAGCCCTACAAATTTTTAATAGTGTTCTCATACAAAATGTAGCAAAGCTGATGAGAGCGACAACACAATGTGGGGCTGATAGCACTTTCTTCGAGTATATTTCTTGCCAAACTCGCCGAGCGGGCGCTCCCGGTCACCACTCAAGTAGTGTGATACTACATAGTGCCGATCACTAGTAACTAGCTCCGGGTCCTAAAACATGGCGTCGTACACCCTCGGAGTTTCTGTGTAACTCGGCGTTAGAATTATTTATGACCGATTTGCACTGTGTGACGACTTCTTCCTGACGGAGATTTTTTGATCAACCACTTCGGCAGTGTGGAACAAAACGATTCAGACTACTTCTTAGAAAATGTGAGAGTCGCGGAGTCACGAAATGGCCCATAGCGTGATATAGGCCCAGATGACTTGGTGTCACCCAACCTTGGCGTGGTTTTGCATGCGACTTCCGGTCACGGTTTTGGCTACTTAACTTTGTCCTTGTACGGTTGGCAAGCGGACACTAACTGAAGCTACTGATGCCGCTAGTTCTAGTAGTGCTGGGGGCCGGATATCATTTAGCGTCCTATTTTCACATGTTCCTTATGTGCGAATCTGCGTTCCCCCCCCCACCCAAAAACAAAAAAAAAAAATCCGCCCGCCTATCCGCCGCCTTTTCAGGGGTCTGGATGACAAACAAACATCTTTTTTTTTCTGCCTAAGGTAGTGTTCATGAGTACATATATAACAATACATCTTCTCACCTGACAAATGCCTCCGAGAAAGACGAAGATTCCGGTGTATTGATAATCACTGTCACACCGCCCTCTTGTTTTCGTTCACACACAGTTGCTGAAGCCACGATCCACACACGCAGAACTGCACCGAGACCCCGAACCACTGAGACTCGACATATAGCAAGCGGAATTAACCCGTCTAGAAAGAAACTAAGGACGTATCCAAGTACCACGAGACTCGTCGGGAGTATGTATCCGTTCATCAGGGTTGCTCGATTCCAGCGAAAATACAAAACTGTACGTTTTCCCCGTATGTCCCGAAATCACCGCCCATGAAGGAGACCAATACGCTACAGAAGGGGCGTGACCCAGGCTTTCCCCGTCGGTACCAGAATATGACCAGCAGGAATATTGTACGAATGCAACAGCAGTGAGAAACACTAATGGCACGACTGATGGGGTGATAATTAGTGACACTAACTCATTGAAGAAGCTCACGTTCTCGTCCAAGGATTCTCCACTAACATTTTCTTGCATCACTACGCCGTCCTCCCCAGGATTATTCTCGATCAGCCCTTCCCGTTCCTCGTCGAGTTTGGCTTCAACAGCGGGCTCCTCTTGCTGGAGGGTATCGAATCCGGCAATGTCAGCGTCGTTGCAAGGGCATATGGCAATTAACAACGAGGTGAGTAAGCCAAGGAATAGGACAGCCTCCGTTTTTCCATAATTGACTAGAATCATACCCGAATGCCGGTGGAACAACGGCAATTCCAATGTAACCCGAAATTTGGCTTAGTGTTTGAGCGGCGGGGAACGACGGTCCGAAGGCTTGGTTGACGTCACCAGTGTATAACATAACCAAGCCGCAACCAATACTGTGAGAGGAAAAAAATTGTAACATTGGAATGGTCAAACGCAGTATAAACCGAACCATTCAAATGAAAACAGTGTACTTCAATATGTTTTTCCATACACTTTTTATCTTTAATTGAAGGGCTTTGTGGGGAGATTAGCTTTAGCCAAGCCCCATCTGTAAAACAACAAACAAAATTGATGTCACTTGGTTGGCAATTATCCTGAAACGAACCCCCGGAAACGGTATTGTAATACAACGACCAGAGTTTGAGATTTAAGACCTCCCCCATGCATCGCAGCTTGAAAGTTAACAGATACATAAACTGGAATAGTAACAAAAGTGGTTCGGTGTGTCTTCTGAGAAAGTTACCATTTCAATTGAAACAAGAATCTGTACTGTGTTGGAGGAGAACATATGATAATTTTCACACATAATGACCCCGTGCCTCGTTGTGACTGGGACCTCGACCTTCACAAAGTCAAACATGTCCCATGGGTCAATTAACATTGTTAATTAACATTTTCTTGAAACTGTGTCATAATGTTTCCTTGGTGGTGCTCCTCTCAGCTTTTCACAGATTTTTGGATGCAACGTCATATAGTGCCGTTAAAACCGTTAAAAAAAGAAACAGCTGTTGAAAAGAACACTAAGACCCCAACAGTCAAATCCGATGGATTTTGACCTAACTTGGACACAATGTTAATGACCCATGGGACATGTTTGACTTTGTGAAGGTCGAGGTCAAAGGTCAATCAGTGGGGCACTTAGGTCATTATGTGTGAAATGTCAATATGTATCTTCTCCAACAAAGTACATTTCTTGAAACTGTGTCATAATGTTTCCTTGGTGGTGCTCCTCTCAGCTTGTTCACAGATTCAGGATGCAACGTCATAAAGTGCCGTTAGAGTTAAAAAGTAACATCTGTTGAAAAGAAGCTTTAAGGCCCAAACAGTCAATATCGATTGCATGTGACCAAATGTTGACCCAATGTTTATTGACCTCTGTGACACCTTTGACCCTGAGAAGTCAAGGTCAAAGGTCATTAAAGGGGCACAATTGGCCACGTGTGGAATGCCTCTTGACTCCTGAACGGTCATCTCTGATGGATGTTGATCAAACTTAGACAAAATGATTATTGACCCATGAGAGTGTTGACATCGTAGTTGGTCGAAGATCAATTAACAAGAGCAATATAGGCCCTTTTTGTAAAGAAAAAAATCAAAATGTGGATTTGGATGCAACATCATACAGTGCCGTTAGAGTTGATGAAAAGAAGTATTACAGACCCTAAAACAGGCAGTCATTGGGGGTTGGACTAATTGATCCCAAGTTCATTGAGCTGAGGACAAACTTCGCCATGGGAAGGTCAAAGGTCTAAGTTCATTAGCACTGTGTGAAATGGCCTTTTTCCTCTCAATTGGTCATTATTTGATGGATGTTGACCAAACTGAGTAACAATGTTTGTTAAGGACTAAGGCAAGTTTGCCATATGAAGATCATGGTCAAGGTCAAGGTCTGAATTGCGTACTGTATCTAAATTAATGAATAATATATATCTCCTAATATATTATTGCTGCCTCATTCGCACGTTTCGCTGCTCGATATCGTTATCGCTTGCCTGTTTGCAGAAAGTCGAAAAAATGTAGAAATCCTTCGGGTTCCACCCGCGCACAATTCTCCGTATTTGTACTACTGAGAAAAAAAGTAGGGAAAACTATCTGCTTTCTTGGACTAATTAACACTTTTAAAGTAAATATTCTCACTCTGCGCGAGTAGATTGTTCTACTCAGTCTTTCCATTGGGGAAAAGTTCAGTCTGCATACAGAAGACAATCTTCTGTGGCCGGTGGATATGTAACTATAAAGAAGTACACGTGCAGAAACTACTGAAATCTAGAACTGAAAGAGGCATGGAATTCTTGCCCAGATTTTTTTCCTGACAATCCGGGGGTATAAGAACCCCTTTTCTGACACTCCGCTGAGACTGTTTAACGCAGGTGATAACGATGCCGAGACTGATCACAACGTGTGACCGTCGACATGCGATTAAAAGAATATATGGATGTCAGGGTAGTATCCAGAATAGTTCACAGATGAAAAGTGTGTCCCTCGACTTTTTGAAACCAGTGACCAGTCATTTATTGATTGTCCACCTGATCTCTTTAATTTCAACCACAAAAGAGTATTCGCATTTGCGGGGATAGTTATTTTATTTAATTTAAATTACCAAATATAATACATCCTTCCCTATCTGAAATAACATTGTTTTTTATAATATCATATAGCTCCATTCACTCTCGTTAGTTGTTACTGCTGTTTATACATTAATGTCTCAGTCGAGAGCCTACCAAACAACGTAAGTGGTGTGCTTGTCCTTACCCGAGATCGTGATGTATAGGGTTAGTTCCCAGATAGTGCCTGGTGGTAGGACGCTCGAAAAATGAACCCGGCACACGTCAGCAATCCGCCAAGAACGGCGACTACCCTGGCGTTCAAGACCGATCAAGGATGTTGGTGACAGGAGCTGAAATAGTATAGAGATCAGCTGACATGGTGCAGATACACTGGATTGGATATACTTCATTGAACGGACCAGGATAGTATATCCTCTCGCATAACTGATGACACTTAAGTCACATTTTGGCAGATTCATGTCCAGCCCACTCTAATTTTAGAAATGTAACTGATCGAACTTTGAGATTTGAGATAGGCAGGCGGATTAGCTCATTCGGTAGAGCACTAGACTGCAAAACCAGTGATTGCGAGTTCGCAACTCATTGAAAGTCTGAGGACTGCGCTGTTAGACCAGACATGTCTTCTGAAATGTTTCCCCCGCCACCACTATAAAGTGGCCCCAATTGTGCGGTGACTTGTGAAAAGTAGCTAGCGCCGTTTGAGGCAGTCATGATGAAGTGACATACTGAAATGGTGCGACTGGGGAGTACAAGCAGAGGTGCGTGTTGTATAGTACGGGTGTGACAAGTCACTATATTGATCAGGGGTGATATCTGTACAGCGCTTTTGAAGCAGGTCTTCGGCGTTGAAAAGCGTTATATAAGAACGAGTTATTTTTTTTATAACTCAACAAATCACTGACCAAAGGATCGAAATCAACAATGTTTTAATTTCCCATAATTTTCAATTATTATTATTGTAGGAATGGGAAATCAACGCCGAGTGGTACGGAGAATATACATTCCTCAAAGAGGGTCATTCAAAATGGGGCGCGCCCAACAAACAGAATTAAGTGTAGATTAGTATCATGTGAAAGTAGATATCATATAAAGCCATTTATCGCTGCATTTGTCATCATCAACGATGATGGTGACATACTCTCAGTCTAGTAAGGCCGTTTTTATTTTTTTTATTTTTTTATTCCTTGACGAAGTCGGAGGAATCTATGCAATCATGACAGTGTGTTTTTGTGTGTGTGTGTGTGTGTGTGTGTTGTGTGTGTGTGTGTGTGGTGTGTGTGTGTGTGTGTGTGGTGTGTGTGTGTGTGTGCGCGTGCGCGCGTGTGTGTGTGTGTGGTGTGTGTGTGTGGTGTGTGTGTGTGTGTGTGTCTGTGTGTTGTGTGTGTGTGTGTGTGTTTGTGTGTTGTGTGTGTGGTGTGTGTGTGTGGTGACGCCCAACCTTGTTAACACGACAACTCGACCCCGTCTGGATGGATGAAGTTCATACTCAATATACTCAAAATCTGAAAATCTTGTTAACACGATAAGTCCAGAAGTCTTGGTCTGATCTGGTTGAAATTCAGTATACAGCTCTCAGAAATCCTATCGTTTTTGGCGTGGACCCCACCTGGATGGATGGAGCTTCAGGTTGAAATTTCGTATACATACAGCTTTCTTACGGGGAGTATAGGGACCCCATTGTTTTTGTCGAAGAATGGGTGTCAGTTTCGAAAAACAATCGAATTTGTTTACCTTTGGGGCTCGATTTTAATCCTTGTAATATATATCTCGACCCCACCTGGATGGATGAAGCTCATACTTGGTATGTGGGTTACCCATAGTGAGCACCCAATTCCTATCGTCTTGTGGTCAGTCAAAGGAATTTCTGAGTCAGTCTGAAAATTCTTGTTAACACGATAAGTCCAGAATTCCTGCTCCGATCAGGTTTAAATTCGGTATACCGCTCTCTTATGGGAGCACAGAAACCCTATGTTTTTTGGTGTGGACAGGGGGTCAGTGTTGGGGGAAATGGGGAATGTGTTTTGATAATTTGGCAATGTTTAGCTTCGTTAACACGATAACACGACCCCACCTGGATGAAGCTCATACTTGTTATGTGGGTTCTCCATGATGTACATTCAACTTTTTTTTGGGGTTAGGTCAAAGGTTGAAATATGGTATGCCTCAAATACCTCACCTGGATGGATGAGGCTCAAACTTTGTAAGGGATTCCCCATTATTGATACTACATGATCCCGAGCGAATTCTGTCAGCATGTAATTGACAATGCTAAGCTTGATCAAGTCAGGATCAGTCAAGGAATCACGAAGGCTTCTGGCTTCCTTCTGGTTCTTATTCCAAGATGACCGACAGTAAAGCACAGGCGAAGCTTGTGAATAAGAAATTACATCCGTTATGTAAACAGGGGCGTATTTGGGGCGGTTTCGACCCCTCCCAGATCGACAGAAATAACCCCTCCGGGACCCGAGAGGTACCATTTATACATTATCCGTGAAACGACAGGTGCCGGCTCGTGTGGAATGGCACTAAAAACAAAAAATATTCTATGTACTCAACTGGAATATGATGAATCTGAGGGTTGGCTGTTCCTTCTCCACATACATACACCTACTTGAGCCAACGTCACACGAGCGACAACATATATTCCTCGCCCATCACCATAAAGTTTTGCCCGACACTAACAACCTCCCATTCATGGTCACATGATGAAGCAGTGGCATTTTTTCTTTCTCCCCCTTGCTGCGGCGTTGTATTGTGCATAGAAGTTTTGAGTACTGTACCCCTCCTCTTTCTCTCTCTCTCTCAAATGTATCTGGCTGCATGATAATACTACAAATATCTAGGCCCCAAATAGATATAATAGAACAGACGAGATATTTGCAATATTCTAGTGTGGAACATGACATTTAGCCCATGTTGAGTCCTTCCTGAGTGATGACATGTGGGCTCAGTTAATGTTGCTCCAGTATGACTCCTGGACAATTGTTTAAAATGTAATTATCTGGCAACCACTCTCTCAAATAGTCACACATGTGACTGTCAACACCAGATAGAGAGGCACTGAGGAAGAAGAGGGATACTTAATAGACCCCTACCCATCTCTGCCCGGGGTATAGGGTAATGCCCTCACTTTTTGCTCAATAGCGAAAAATGCCACAAAAGTTGTGCCCATCTCCCACTTTTTCAAAGACGCTTCCTTGACCCCTGTTTTCTTCTTCTTCTCCCCCCCAATCCACTACCCTCTCACTGCTTTTATACACACTACAGTTAATCCCCTCATCAGGGCTTTTGTTTATGAAACAGGGTTAATAATACCCCAAATAGTCAGTCCTGCCTGTCAAGAAATTTACATCCTGGAAGAGTGCTTTCTGCATGCTTATATGGAAGTGTTACTTGAATGTAAACAATCAGATAAACAGTAGAGTGAGTGCACACAGAGAATAATTGGATTACACACTCTCAATCGTCTGGGCATTGCCAGTGCCAGGCACCATTCCAAACTGAATGTCTGACAGGAAGTCAGCAGTTTATTGTGTGTTTACTCACAGTCTCACACACACAACTTGAGAGATTGAATCCTTTTGGGGAATGGGACCAATGTTGACCTGCCAAATTAAAGGCTTATTATAGTATACACACACAATTTGGCATTGGTTGGAGGGGGATTAGAATTAGGTGTTCTAATTGAATTAAGCAGGACATTTCCTGACGTGCATTTCTGGGAAATTTGTAGATCATACCACCGTTTCAATAAATGTAAAGCAACAAACTTGGCATTTCCCCCTCGACCTGCTACCTCCTGGCGGAAAATTCAAACAAAAAACGACAAAAAACATAAAATATCAACAGAAAAAAGCAAAAGTAAAAGAAATGCCCAAATTTCTAGTGACTGATAGCTGACTGAATTTTCAATCAAATGCTCATCAAACAAGTGACTCATAAGATTCAGGTGATTTTTTGGCCCCTATCCTAAATTGGAAGGATCCTGTACGTCTACGGGGAAAACCAAGGACATTTTCAACCATTGCAACCCCCAACTCAAGTATGACATACAGGAATTGTGGGGTAATGGGGTGTGGAGTGTACAACAGATAGACATACAAATGTATATAGCGCCAGTATCCAGAAGAAATCCAATGCTTGGGTGAGTTTTTCTTGTTTGTCTCAACAGGACGAGTCTGGTCATCACAAAAGTTAGCACTCAGGGTCACCAGCTCAAAATATCAAATAAGTCGAATGAGGTCAAAAAAGGTCACCAGATACAGTTCGCCCAGACGAACAAAACTTCCATCATGACAAAAACTCCTGAAATGCTCCATTGCCAAGATGTCAATGTCAAACGTCAAATTTAGGCAATCTCGACCTTTTGTGAAGAGAGGTCCGTAACATAAGATAGCTCGTGAGTATAGTAATCTGGTAGCGTAATAGACTTTCTTGTTTGTCTCAGCAAGATGAATCTGGTCATCACGAAAAAATTAAAACTCAAGGTCACCAGGTCAATGGGTCAAACGAGGTCGAAAGGTCAAATGAGGTCAACAGATATAGTTTGCTGAGACGAAGAAAACTTTCCATCATGACATCTCTCTAAAATGTTACATTGCCAAGATATATAAGGATTGTTCTTTGATGACCCTAAAATGACCTCAAATGACCTTGACCTGACAACAAAAACAATAGGTTTTATCCTAGCCATTTTTGCAACCCACAAATCTAATTTGAAAAAATAGATACTCGCACTCGTTAGATATCGTGCTGACAAGCTTTCTGAACTTTGCCCTCTCGTGACCTTGAATGACCTCGAACTGGCACAAAAAATAGGGGTCATCCTCTCTATACGTCCAACCCACATACTTAATTTGAACTTCATACATGCTTGCGTTCTTCATACAAACACACACATACGCACGGTGCGTGACTGCATAGATACCTCTTGCCTTCGGCAAGGCAGCAAAAAGCACACTGGGACAGCTGACCTTGGGATTATACTAATAGTTGTGATTATTGTAGCTGGTCCTAAAATCACTAGGCAAATACAATAGGCTGTTCGACACTCAATGACACAATCAGACAGTACCATTATGTGTGCAATCACATAAGCCTACCTCCCAACAGCCCCTCCCCCAACCTTCTCTTTCCAACCGCCCCCACCCCTACCCCAACCCTCACACACACACATCAATTCTGCTACACTCAACCAAATTTTTTGATTCCACAGAAACAACATTGGGCCATGAGACATTAACGCCTTACATTACATCAGTCAAAAGGTTCAATCTGCAAATATCTATTTCATGCATACGTGAATGGAATGGGAACAAATGCTCCATACAGGACAAGACATACTTGTCCTTTACTGGCATACCAGGAACCATGTGTGGTTCCATAACCCCACCTGCGTAATTCCCTGCCACTCTCACTTTCCAGTTGACTTGTACCCACCTCAGTCTCCCCATAATAAATGAGCAAGTTAGGAACTATTTGAAGTATTTTGGAAATTGACACAATGTAAATGAATGTATCATCTCCAACAAGACCCACATGGGATATGCAGGGCCTGGCTAAAAGCGGACAACATGGCTGACAATTTTTCAACTAAGCCCTGCCCAGAATATACAAATGGGTTGTCTTTGAACTGCAGCCTTTCAGCCCACCATTTCCACACACATTTATGCACTGTACCACTTCAAGCACTAACACAGTGAGGGGGTATTAACCCTTCCAGATTTGCCCAAAAATATTCCAATATGGAGGATGATGCCCCAAATTTCCACAACCCCCCCCCCCTCCCTCCACTGCGAAGATTTTTGAAATACAAGATAAAGATGGGGGTCTTAGTTTTGTATGGTCACCTGAAAGCAGTTTGCAATTTATGATATGGCAAACTGCCTATCCTGCAACTTGTTATTTGAATGCCATGGGATTGCCAGGTCAATTTCTAGTTTTTCCCTGCCTCACTTGCTATTACCTATTTATTGGTTGTCCTAACATGAGTTCTTCAATCCTGTTGTACCAGTTGTTTCAATTGCTTCACATTTATTATATTTTTATTTAACTATGCCCTTCACCTGTTATTTAAAGATGGATTGCCGTCAATTAAAAGAAATCTTGTAACAATATACTGCACCCACAATTCAGATAAATAAACCAATCGGTATATTTCACGCATTTTGTCGTCCAATAACATGGATATAATAATAGTAAAAAGGTATCGCTTCAAGTTTTACATCAAGCCCCCATTAAGATATTTTGTCGTGACTGTCATGCAAAATTCGCCGTCGCTTGTTCGCTGGACGCGAGCAAGGACGACAATCCATCTTTATTTCTCTGATTGGTCCAGGTCATTATTTCTAGTCCTAGCATAGTTGTAATATTTCATAATCAAACCTGCCCCTCTGATCCTAGTACCGAGTTATTCTTGTCCCTAGCTGATTCTATAATTCTGTTGTACCACTTGTTTGAAATGCGTCCTATTAATTCTGATTCGTTGTGTTACTAGATTGATGGACCTGTTGTGGCTGGTAGGCATCTGGTAATTTGGTTTGTATGTCAAAAAATTGATGCATATATATACAAATTGATGTAATATATATACATGGATCTGCTACCATGAAGGATGGGTCACCTAGTGGGGTCAAAATAGTTGAAACTACGTCTTAAATGAAATTGAAAACAAATTGTTATTTTGGATGCCAGTGATAGGTTTGGCCGAATGGCCACTGAGAAGATGTTGGTCAAAATTGTAAGATTATGTGCACGTACCCTCCGTGTATTTTTATCTTGGGCCTAGCCTATAGGCCGCAAATAAACGGCGTCGGCGTGTGAGCTACTAACTTAGCCCATCATCAAATCCGTGTAAATAGGGACTTGACAGCGGAAAATTGAAACTAATGGAATCAAATTGTACTGTTAACTGTATTGGGTTTATCACTTTTAAAAATAGATTGGAGATAATTGCTTCAAAAACTGAGAGGGAATGTGATGAAGGTGATGGCCACTAGCGGATGAGGGCGGGGCAACAGGGGGCACGTGCCGCCTGGCCCCCACATTTGAAGGCCCCACATTTCCCCTTGATAGTTTCCAAGATCGAAGGATTCAACGCCCGACAAACCACTATTTCAATGTCCTTTGTGTAGCAGTTTCCACTTCTAACTATCTCTATCATTTTCTGTCACGTCAACCACCTGGAACAATTATAACTACAACCTACACTGCCTACCGTAGTCTGCAGCATCCCCCCCCCCGGCAAAACTTTTCCATGACATGATAAAAACAAACGACAAAGTGATTCGTGATTCGGTCGCCATTATCCCGTTCCATTTTAAGATAGCTGAATTACGAGAAAATCTTTTCTGGATTTGCCAGCTGAAAGTGCCGAAAATAGCTACAGGCATTTCCAAAACAAGTACGATATCCTAACTAGGCTGCGATTTCAAATTACGTAATCTGTAGATTGTCATGATCCACGGTGGGTCAACCTGTGAAACTGACTGATCCACGGCATTATGCCAGAATTTCCTTTGTCGACCTGACCGAGTGGCTAAGCTCGAGTCGTACCACCCAGACTGATTATCAAACTGCTATCTTTTTCTGGTCTCCGTTGCGCGAGTTGGCTTTTTGGATGGGAGGCGTGTCTCATCATAGGTGTAAGGGGAAGAGGGACATGGCTACAGCGGCAACCCCAACCCCGAAAGAATTGAACAAAATAAAATTCAGGCAGAGAATTGAGACACGATTGAGCAATTAATTTATGCCCGAATTTCTGTTTACCTTTGCCCGAAATACACCAAAATTGTGCAATCTTCGCACGCGTTTATCTCTTTCTGTATTGAGTCGTGTTTTCGTAAGGCACTGAAATTCGGGCAGGTCTTGAATATTGAACCAAGCCCCCAAAACCACTGCGGGAAGATGTTGCATCGTCCGCAATCAGTCCTGAAACGCCGTTCGTTTTGCTCAGAAGCGTTGTTGGATAGTCTCCGCGCGTAGAAACGCAGGGCGTGCGTGCCGTGCTACCAAAGCTAATCCGCCTCCTGAATGAACTGTGGGGTTGGGAGGGTGAAGCGGGAGGGCGATGAGCTGATCGAGGGGTCGGCGGTACCACGTCTGAGTAGACCAACAAGGGGAAACCTTGGTAGAGGACGCTCACACGTGGAGACCGTCCCTACGAGGGGAGAGGACATCGACGAGTGGGCGACCGACGCATCCATGGTCACTGTGGCTCTGGTGCAAGAGTTGCGAAAGGGGCGGGAGCCTTGTGGCTCTGTCCACCAGAACAAGTCCCACAGGGACTCGCATCGGACGTCGCAGCTGCCGTGACGACGGTTGCACACCCCAGTGAGGGAAAGACGCGACCTGCCACAAGATGATCGAGGACGGTGCTGAGGATACTGGATGGACTGAGAGGGTCTGATGAGCGAAGACTTCTCGTGGTCGATCAACTAACTGTGTCGCCCGAGAAGCACTGGAATCCGCGCGGTATGGGAGATTGCTTTCACTTCTGACAGGGCCACCATGAGCCAATTGTCATTGTACACGAAGACTGTGATGCCCTCTCGTTGAAGGAACGTTGAAGACCCTCGTGAATACCTTTGGGGCTGTCGACAGGCCCAATGGGAGGAACTGAGAATGGTAGTATTGCCCCCAGTAGCAGAAAGCCAGAACTGACAGTGAGTAGGCCCGTGCAAAAAGCTGCGTCCTTTAATTCTATCGTCGGGATCGGGGATGATGGTGGAGAGGGACTCCATCCGGAATCTCCTCGGCAGGACGAAGCCTTGGTGAACGGACGCTGATTCAGGATGGGGATCATTGGTTCCCTTTTCTGCGACCAGGGAGACCCGCGATCGGAAGAGGGGGTAGGCGTGGTCGCCACGCAGCGGTTCGGTGGCCCGGTTTCGTAGCAACGCATCGAGCTCGTCCTCCAGCTCGCGGCGTTGCTGTGGGGTCCGTAAGTACCTGAGTTTCGAGGGGAAGTCGAACTGGGGCGATTGGCTGTGAACTTGGATCGATACCCCTCGCCCTCAGATCTATTCCTCCCAGGTGTTGCGAACCTGCAGGTTCCCCCCTCCCCACTCCACCGACGGGGGACAGCCTGTGGGGTGGCCATTCCCAAGGACTATCACCGCGCTCCCTCGGCCGCTGTACCCGCGAACGAGCAACCGCTCCTGGTAATAGCGAAACACTCGATATCGGATAAAAATCTAGGAACAAGATAAGGGCAATGGGGTTGCCAACCTGGTATTATGTAAAATGCAAAACCCTCGGTAGCATATTGGGGTGGTGGATGGTCGATACGGGATACGTAGAGCATGAAGAATAGATTCATCGGGGACTATCGGCATGCTCTGCAACAAAATCCTGTCACGTATTTGAGATGGGCACGAAGAGAATGTTGTGCAGCTGCAGACTCTGTTGGTGGTAGCGTCTCTGTTTGATCAGCTCAGCATCCAGCCACCTTATATGGGAACATGTAGTATCGAGTTGCCTTAGAGTGGTATCTGGCGTGTGATGAATAAACTGGAAAATCCCGATATCAGCCGCGATTACCTGCTCCTTGATAGCCTGTACATCAAAGAAGATGTCCAAATGTCTATCAATATCCCCTGCACAAAACCTGCGAATCAGTCGTTTTGCCGTGACTCGCTATGACTGAAACTGAATCACAGCCGGTGAAGGCGTAGGGGAGTGCAATAACGCCTCCGTCTCTTAGTCAGTGATCGTATGTACCATTGATATATTCACGAAGATTGAATGGTTTGTGCCCTGACTGTGGTGTACCAGCATTACCATCACATCAGTATCTTCTGCTAAACCTGAGAAAGGCAATGATGCAATGACACAGATGGGCATATATGCGAGGGTTGAGCCATACCCTGGAACTTGTATAGTTCGTTTCTGATAGTAGGCCTCCTTGTAATTCAGACTAGACCACATCACAGTATCTGCCGGATAAAGAGAGCGTTTTCCTCAGAGACGGCGGTCAAAGTCCTGAAGAACCACGTTGTACACGGGGAAAAATCTGTTGGCAACAAATTTTGATTGCACCCGCCATGGTAAATCATTACTGTAATTACAAGTTGGTCAACACATCTCAAGGGGGAGCCTATCATCCTGAAGTAACCCCCCCCCCCCACACATACACTATATCCTAGCCGACGCATGTAAAGGGGACGACCAAAACCTAGACCGTGAGGAGAGCCAAAATATTTATGGTGTAGGGGTTGGGATGAGCTGCATACCTGGGTTGAGACTGTTTATACCTTTGCCCCTCCCCTCGTCGAGAAACTTGGAGGGTATTAGTTGATCGATGGTTGGTTGTTTTATCTCCCTGGGTCAGAATCCCTCCTTCAATGCAGTTTAGAACATTCTCTATATCGGTCATACTACAGCAGGTCGCCCCCACCCTCGTTTTTCGAAGTACGGGGTCTCCCATAAATCTTGAAGCTATCAGAATGTACCTAAAACCCACAAAAGCCAACCCACCAAAGTCATCACAGGAAAAGTAATAAGAGCCTGAACAATACCAGCATGTTATTGATTAATATAGCCGTGAGACGAGGAAGTGTCATCAGAGGATTCCTGCCAGTGATAAAATGCTGAATAACCACTCCAGTACCCTCGAAACCATGCCAGCATTCGCCCGATTCGTACCATATTACATCATCAAACCTAGCCATATACTTTCCGCGCAACAATATGATTTTTCCAGTCAGGGTTTCATGTTAGTGGCAGGACGTAGGTGTGATTACATGTATATCGCCTCGGTACTAAGTTTCGCTCCTTTTCCAACGTGTAAAGTATGCGAATTAATAGGCCCCAGTCATGGCGCGTCCACGTTCGGAGCCTATCCGGTCTAACAATTTTTTAAACGAGCTTAGTGTATAGTCAGTTTCGAATCGGGTGCATGCCCGGAGCCTCCGGAGGCGACACCTCATCAGGAGTCTAAAATCAAGTGCTGCAAATGCGTTTTCCCAGGCTGTTCTTCCAAGACAATATTGCGTTGCACTAAATCCTTCTTCGTCTGCTGGGGGGTGAGGCCCGCTTCAAGCGCTCTCCCTTGGATCCGCCCTTTCACGTATATAGATACTCTGAGAAACTGGCCCAATTCGCTATATTCTCCGAGTTCTACTGTTCGAGAGACAGATGCCCCACTGAAAAACCTGAACAACTATTCTGAATCGTCAAATAAAATTAGACAGAGTGCAATCTATAAATAGGTTTCCCTGCTCGATATTTCTACTGCATGAGTGAATAATGTGATGCAGCGATTTTTTTCTTCATCAGAACACTTTGCATACGAGGTGGGACGAAGTTGCAGAACGAGAATGTAACACTGAAATAATCGTAAACGGGAATTTGGGCAGAGAATATGTGAAATATATGACAGGCAACAAATGAGTGTGGTTACCCTGTCCGACATTTCTACTGAATATGACCCCAGTCTACGCCAAAAATAGGGGGACCATACACATGTGCTCCTCATAAAAAGAAACCTGACCGGACCAGGCATCTGATCTTATCGTGTTAACAAGATTTCAGACTTTGACATCTGCTGACCTTTTGATGACCTGATGACCTTCGACCTGCAACCTGAAAGTGTGATACACACATACACACAATACCAATACCACCACCACAACAACCATAGCCAAAATAACAATGACATAACAACATTAACAATGACAATAATCATAATGGTAGGGTTCTTGCCAGGGCATCCAAACACATGGGGCTTCCCTCGGTTGTGGTGTGGTGTATCAGCTTCACTATCAACATCAGCATTTTCTGCTGAAACCTGAGAAACGCATTGATGCACTGACACAGAGGGGCATATATGCGATCCTTGTCTGCCGGATGCCGTTTTAGGCACCTAAAATGTCAGCAGCAGCTGTCACGGGTTTTCCTAGGGAAGTTGGGGTGAAATTTCTTAACATCTGTTAGTGACACCTTCATGACACATTGGAGGAGAAAACATTTGGTAGGGAATTTATTCCCATATTAGCGAAATCTCGGCTAGTATTCCCTGACTAATACGTCACCCCAATATTTATCGCTGCCCCTGCGCACACCGGCATGAATAAGTCTATTTAAACAAATGTAATGTTTTGAAGGGAATAATAGGCAATATTTGAGTGTCTCCGGTACTGACTGCACCAATCTCTAGTGTTTCGTAAGCTGTACTGCACCCCCCCCCCCTCACATACCGCGTGCCCGGGCCCCCGACACGCTGAATCCGGCCCTGATCAAGCCAAGCTAGCTACTTTAGTGAACACATGGATTGCCTCGTCTCTCTAGTGACACTAACGTTAGGCCTACACTACCAATACTATGACTACTATAGGCCTAAGTTGAGTGGCGGAGTGGCGAACACGTTCTATAGGACTACGGAACTTAGAAGTTACGACTACAGTAAACACCGAGTGTTAATGTGGACTAAGGTTTAACCTTTATTCTAAGAGGGAATTGAGGAATACCGTTACACTTTTCCAGTTCTACGCCGTCCAGTGCATCTTCACAAAACTTACGCTAGCGCTGTCATCCGTGATGTTTTATTTTCTTGTTGTAAAGTTCCAGATTTCGTAGCAGAGAAAAAATAGTATCATACCAAAACTAATTGAGGAAAATTTGAATCTTGTCTGAAGATATTACCGTTACTATCATTGCGAGGAAACAATCCAAGATAAAACCGTTTTACCGAGGACACACAACGTCTTGAATTGGAGTCTAGCAAGTATTTACAAAAAAGAAACATTACTGCCACTCTTCAATTCTGTGCAATATAAATTCATTTTGAAGGTTACATTTAACCAGGACAAAATGATAATGTCCTGGTTTTTCTCTCAGTTTTTCCACGCTGGCGTTTTTTTTTTTTACAAATCTCATCCCCCCCCACCCTCCATTAATTTGAGCCGAAAACTGTTCCTCATAATGAATTTATCTGAAATCTATGTAAAATCATTTAACCACAGGTTTTCTTGATTGAATACCAACTGAATCGTATCTTCGATTCACCGATTGTACATTCTTCATCAATTCATTCATTATTTTTCACTCCAACCAATATACTGCACATAATTAATTCAAACAAAGCATAGACGGTGAAAGGAAGTGGAACCAACAAACCCTTGTGGGCTTATCTAAAGTAGTCCACGCCCCTCAAAATAAAATATTTAATTAGGTGTGAAACACTAATCACTACCTAAAACTAGCATAACTAACACTAACACTGACAGTAACAGTACCAGTAAAATAGAAGATGCGGTTACCCACTCCACCCCATCCCCACAACCCCCCCCCCCCCCTCCCGGCAACGAAAAAATCTCTCCCAGGATACCCCTACCCATACAGAACATATTCTTGAATAAGCTGATACATGTTACAGTCTAATATTAATAGTAGCTTTCCAAATAATTAGTAACTCCCAACCAATTAGTAACCTTAAAAATAGAACTTTAATCATTCGGTAATTTGTTCCAGATTTGAATTGATCTATATCGGAGCTACTTTTTTTATCGCGAAGTTCTAAAATGATCGATTCGTATATCATATCATTCCCAGTATTATAGTTGCGTATCGCGTGATTACTGACATAAACAAATTCAAACTAAATAAACAATATTCCAGTTTGGCAAAAATAGGTGACATACTTACCACTGATAATATTGTCAAGGCATTACAGAACTGCCACGTTTCTGTAAACCTGTTCATTCAAATTAGACTTGCTAGTTCCTGAACGCAATTGTTGAGCAATACATTAAGTAGGGATACACTAAGCACGGGTAATGGTTCTCATGCCAATTCCCTTTGATATTTGTTTAGAAACATAAGAGATTGTTTCAATCCAAAAGACAAGAATTGTTATCTAGACACCTAAAACTTGGTGTTGTAAACTCTGGTATTGATTTCCCTTTCAGACATATCCTGAAACCTATTTACTTGAGCTGATATATACCCTGAATTTGTCTTGTCAATATTTGGCAACTTCCCACTCTTCTCTGGTTTTTTTTTCCCCCCCCCCCCCCCCCTTTTCCCCCTTTTTGACGAGCTGATGGAGGTGGCGCTAGCCATAGTTTTTTGTTGAGGCGCGTACATTGAAATGGTTATATTATCCTAAAAATTACTCATAATCTCAAAAGTTGCCTAAATCTCATTGAAGTTCATATACGTGACCTATACTGTTGTTAAAATATTTTTTGGGTAAACATGTCATTTTTGCTCCACCCTGCCTCTATTTCTCCATTCTCCCCGCATTATGGGGCACTGCACTAACTCGAGTTCTCGATCCCAACTTGAATATGCACTGGCTCGGATGCCTGTGATAATTGGTGTGCCCTAACTTGGTTTTTTAAAGCCACCTGACTGTACTCTCTTACTATCTGGGCAGGACCTTTGACCCATCTTCAGGGAACTATTCATCTTTCTGTTGAATAAGATACTCCAAGGTTGTCTTAACACCTTTACAGAATAGCGATTTGCCGGTTGTACCAACTAGGGCTAAAATGTAAAGTCCTACGTAGTTGCTACCCAGCAGACAAGCACTCGTTGGGGTCAATTCAAGCACATCGTCACACATTTTATGAAGTTTTCATACAATCATGGACGTCCGCGCCGGTCAAAGGAAAATTAATTCACACAGAGCGAGCGTGTTGATGTTACTTCCGATATTGAACGCATTGTCCTGTAAATTAGTTCAACTGCGATGGCCTGTTCCTAAATTTCTAAGATTGGTGAAGGGTGTTTTTTCATTTGCAAGTCCGAAACGCAGTAAACACTATAATTGGTCTAACTCTATGCTCATCGCCAGGTCAGAAGCTCTTTTCTTAAAAATCCAAAAGTCGAATTCATGATCGCACACCAAGTCATGCTGCGCAAGGCGCGGCGCAAAATTTCGCACTTATCGCAGGCATATCGATGAAAAATTAGCACTTTAGGTCTTGGCCCATCAGTTTAGCTATTGCTTTATTGCTTCAATGTCTGTGCCCAAATGGACATCACAAAACCTGGGAGCATGCTATTTAATTTCCCCCACACTTCAAGAAGTGGGGACATTTGATATTATGACCCGCCTCACTTCAAAAAGTGGGGGGGGTGGGGTGACCCCCACCCGTGGCCTGTCCCTTTCCCCTCAGGAGCGACCGTCCATGCCAATACGTGGATATTCCACGTTCGATCTCTAAGTATGTATATCGACATACCGGCAAACTTTATCAACTAATCAAAAGCCTGCACGCATAACATTCGCCTTGTACTGCTGTCGCGCCGACTACCTAGTTGAGCCTGATTAGGCCTACCACAAACGGGGGGTTTGCATTTCCAAGTTATACCATTATAAAAATGTGTGAATATGCCCACAGTGTTGATTTGATTTTCTTTGTAACGCAGGTAAGGGCGCCTGTGACTGTAACCCGTGACCAAATTCTTTACTGCATAAGACTCACAACAAAGTGGTGCCGGTACTTGACAACAGCACCCTACAATTAACAGTGTAATCCTCTATTTGGGCTACTGGGGTACTTATGTCTACAGAAACTGGGAAAAAACTCATGTCCAATACTTGGCGATTCGATCGTGGAAGAATACAACCGCGTCGAGCGCGCGAAAAATTTTCCGGCTCATCACAACACAGGCGCCATAGCGAAAAACTAAGCGGTCATGCTGCATGGGGCAGTACTTGGAAGTGCCATGACATGTTTTGTCGCTTGGAATGAGGGGGTGACTCAACTCTGGCGACTTCTTCTGGGCTCAGAAACTGCTCATCGGGAAATCAAATTTAGCGTGTAAGTCATTGGCCGGCTAACTGTGAGGAGTCACTCACAATTTCAGCTAGAATGCCATGAATGTGTTTCATGTCCAAAATTCCTTTACTGCATAGAGACTCACCAAAGAGTGGTTCCGTTACTTGACTAACATGCACCCATACAATTAACACGTGTATCCTCTGTTTGGATCCTAGAGTTTGATTAGATTTGCAGCGGGGGCTTATTAGGTCCAAGCAGTTTCCCAGTTATGGTTCCTTTTGGCTACTGACCCCCCAGACTTGCCTGTCAAATACACATGAGTGAATTCTCCCATCTCCAGAACGTGTTTAGTTTTTCATTCCTGTCAGAGATTAAGAGTTTGGACAAATTACCTTCCTCATCGGGAAGTGGATAAACAGCGCCTATAAATTCCGGATCTCCTGGATACATGACCACTAATACAAACCTTCCCCTTGGAGGAATAATTACAGACATTATCTAGCGTTTCGATGTAAACAAAGTTGTTTTAATGAATAGTTCATTGCAACTCAACGGCAATTGGAAGAAATGATGAAATTAGCTCTGATGTGCAGCTCTTCTATAGGTATGGTCATTTTTTTCACTCCCACTGGAAACTTTATTCACGGGTAGGCCTACTAATTTGGTTTAAAACGAGAGTATACTAGGTGAGGATCAACACTCCGTTTACTACCGGACATTCAACTTCAGCGAAAAGGATCTCACCCATAATAGTGATAGTCCACCCAATTAGAATTATACCCCCCCCCCCTCTTTTTCGTTTGTCAAGAGTATGTGACTCGCAAAGAGCAAGGCAATGACTTCCTTAGAGCTTATGAGGCACTTTTTTCTGCGGGTTGGGTGGTTTGTTTGTGGTTGGCGGGGTGGGGGGGTTGACATTGCTACTTCATCATCTGAGCGCGGTTGAACACACCCATCCTTCCTTGCCTCCTCAAAACTAACTCCCTTGATGCTTTCTACCTGAAATTTGTCTTGTCAATATTTAGCACTTCCCATCTTCTCTGTCCTTCTTTTGACGAAGTCTGACTTGATTGGCGTAGCCATAGTTTTTGTTGAGGGCGCTGGACATTTGAAAGGTGTCATATTAACCATAAAAATTACTCCATATCTCAAAGAATTTACCTAAATCTTCATTGAATTCATGTCCAGTACCTATGAACTGTTGACATATTTTGGTAAACTTTCATTTTTGCTCCCATCCAACCCTGCTCGTATTCTCCCTCCATTCTTATTCCTGTTCCCGAATTATGGGCACTCGCACTACTCTATTCTCGATCCCCACGTGATTATTCATGCCTCGGGATGCCTGTAATGCTGGTTTTGCCTACACCTTAGTTTCTCTATGCCACTGACTGTATCTCTCTTACTATATGGGCAGGACCTTTGACCCAATCTCAGGGAAATATTCATCTTTCTTTGAATAAGATACTCCAAGGTTGTATTACACCTTTACAGAATAGCGCGGATCGGTGTACCACTATGGCGAAAATGTCAAGTCTACCGTTGCTCACCATCAGACAAGCACTCGTTGGAGTAAGGACTCGTCACACGCTTTATCACGTTTTCATACAATCAGGACGTTCCGCGCCGTCACAGGAAATTGAATTCACACAGAGCGAAGCCGTGGTTGATGTTACTTTCCGACTATATGAACGCAGTTTCCTGTAAATTATTCAACTGGATGGCCTGTGCCTAAATCGAAGATTGGTGAATGATTATTTTTTGAAGTCCGAAAACCGCAAGTCACACATATTAGGTTCTAACTCTATGCCTGGCCAGGGCAGTAACTTTTCGTAACATTCCAAAAAGTCGAATTCTGTATCCGCACCTAAGCCAAGTAATGCTCGCAAGGGCGCGCAAAATTTCGCACTTATCTTCAGGCATTTCAGAATGAAATTAGGCACTTTAGATCGTGGCCCATCAGTTTGCTATTTGCTTTAATTGCTTCATGTCTGTGCCCAAATGTACCTCACAAAACCCGGAAGCAGGCGATTTAATTCCCCCCACTTCAGAAGTGGGGACATTTTGATATTATGTCCCCCTCACCTCAAAAAGTGGGGGGGGTGGGGACGTGTCCCTTTTCCCCCTCAGGATCGACGCCATCCAATACTTTGATATTTCCACGTATCGATCCTAAGGTATGTATATGCATCCGCAACTTTATCACTAATTCAAAGCATGCACGCATAACATGTCGACTTGTAGGCTGTCGCGTCGACAACAAGTGATCCCGAGTTAGACGTCCACAACCGGGGGTTGCATTTCCCATAGTTTACAATTATAAAAATTTGAAATAGGGCCACAGTGTTGATTTTTTTGTAACCAGGTAACGCTGTGACTGTAACACCGTGACCAAAATTCCTTTACTGCATAGAGACTCAAAAAGAGTGGTTGCCGGTACTTGACTACCCTGCAACCCATACAATAACAGTGTATCCTCTATTGGGCTACTGGTTACTTATTTTCTACGGAACTGGGGAAAAAACTCATGTTCCATACTTGGCGTTCGATCGTGGAAGAATACAACCGCGTGCGAAGCGCGCGAAAAGTTTCCAGCTCATCACAACACAGGCGACCATAGCGAAAATCAAGGGTCTGGCTGCATGGTGCAGTAAATTGGAAGTGCCATGACCCTGTATTCTGTCATCTGGAATGAGGGTCGGTGACTCATCTCTGGCGACTTCTTCTGGGCTCACATCGGCTCTTTCGGAGTGAATCAAGTAGCGTGTAATCAAATTTTGGCCCTGCTAACTGTGGGGATCACTCACAAAATTTCAGCTAGATCCATGAATGTGGAAATTCAGTGTCCAAAATTCCTTTACTGCATAGAGACTCACCAAAGAGTGGTTGCCGGTACTGACTACATGCACCCATACAAGTAACAGTGTATCCCTCTGTTTGGGCTAGAGTTGAGTTAGATTGCAGCGGGCTGATTTAGGTCCAAGAGTTTCCCAGTTATGGTTCCTTTTGGGCTACGACCCCAGACTTGCCTGTCGAATACACTGAGTGATTCTTCTCCCATCTCCAGAACGTGATGTTTCCTTCATGTCCGAGATAAGAGTGGGACAAATTACCCTTCCACCTCGGGAAGTGGATAACAGCGCCTATAATATCCGGATATCCTGGATTACCATGACCACTAATACAAACTCTCCAACTTGAGAAAGAATAATTACACAGACCATTATCTAGCGTTTCGATGTAAACACAAGTTGTTTAATGAATAGTTCATTGGTTGTGCACACTCAACGGCAATTGGAAGACATTGATAAAGTAGCCTCTGATGTCAGCTCTCATATAGGTATGGTCATTTTTTTCACTCCAACTGTAAACTTTATTCACGGGTAGGCCTACTAATTTGGGTGAAACGAGGTATACTAGGGGAGGAATCAACACTCCGTTTACACCCCGACATTCACATTCATCGAAAAGATCTTCCCCATAATGTGATAGTCCCCCCAATTAGAATGATACCACAACCCCCCCCCCACCCGACACCCACCCCCCCCCCACCACCCCCCCCCCCCCCCCCCTCTGTTGTGATCAAGAAGTAGTGATCGCAAATAGCAAGGTCGGATGAATTCTTAGAGCTTAGTGAGGGCACTTTTCTGGCGGGGTTGGTGGTTGGGTGTTGGGGGGGGGGGGTTGACAATTGCTAGGCTTTAAGCACATGAAGCACGCGGTTGAACACACCCATCCTTCCTTGCCTCCTCAAAACTACTCCTTGATGCTTCTTAAAACACCGAATTCGTACAATCCACCCCAATCTCACTCTCTAACCGACGCCTAACATGCCTTCATCCCATAACACTAGCCCATACCCCTGAGGCGAAACACAAAGGCGGACAGCTTGTACAAACAAAGAACACCAAATTCAGATTGTCATAAAACGAACTTTGGAGGAGGAAAATGGCTGATCTATCTGTTTACTCAGCTGGAAAACCTAACTGCTTAGGCTAAAGGAGGAGGAGTGTGTCTACTACTACCACTACTACTACTACCATAGTACTACACTACTCCACTACTAATAATAATAATAATATAATATGAATATGAATATGAATTTAAGAATAAAATATGAATACTATCCGACAGGCAAAATGTTGTATGTATAAAATAATAATAATCATATAATAATATAATAATAATAATAATACTAATCTAATACTATAATATAATAATAATAATGATGATGATGATGATATGATGGATGATATGATGATGATGAATGTATGATGATAGGTTCGGCATGGCAAAATGTTGTATGTATTCCACGGAGATACCGTCTTACCGACTAATAAAACGCAAACCAATTGAAACTAAACACCAGTCCGATTATATAGCTACGAGGAAGGTGTGACAGTATCTTCAGAAGGACACTGGAAGCCTTCGCTTGTGCTTCCAGAGAAGCAAAAACAAACAATCGCGCCAGAAATGAATGCGCCTTTCTTGGAGTGAGTGCCATACTCTCCGATAGTCAGGATTAGTGTGAGTTAAATCACTATCCTCATCATTGGGTTGCGTGTTCGAATCAGTACCATATGATTGGCTGGTAGGTAAATCGCCAGCACATGCTAAAAAGATAGCTCAACTAACCGAACATTGTCTCGATTACATTGATTATCCATATTATTCGGTGTTGAAACCAAACTGGCTTATCGTCTTATCATAAGCGGCTACTCGTCATGATTGCGCACCGAAACATGCCTCGCAAGTCGGGTGTGGTTGACAGTTTATGGTCCGCGCAGCTATTGTCAACTCACGCGGCGCGCGCACACACACACACACACAAATCCACACGGCACAACATTAAATGGTGGTGGTTGGCGGTGAGTGTTACCGGCCCGTTCGAAAAAAAAAAAAACAATGATGCATAGCGAATATATTAATGAAGGATGAATGCCTTGAAGCATATAGCCTAATCCTCATTTTAGGGGTCAGATCAAAAGTCAACAGAGTCAAGGCCGACATCTGTCAACACGATAGCCGCGTAGAATAACGCCTGGTGCGAATAAGTCGGAAGTCGTATGCCTCTTTCGTGTTCTAGCATATTGACACGACTAACATACGTACCATCGTTTCGTGACAGGTCGAAGGTATCTGAGGTCAACAGAGTCAGAGGTGACGATCCTCTAACAGAATCGCCGGTCCGATCACGTTGAAGTAATCCGTTTGGTCTTGTGGGATGTACAGAAGGCCGACCGCCCAATCAGTTCAAATTTTGTGAACAGCTCGCTACCGTATTGAAGTTTATAAACCCCCATTGTCATGTCGTGGGTATGCAAGTTTTTTTAGTGAATGTCATGAACCCAATGATTCTAGTGCGCCGTTTGCTCGTGGCGTACTATGAGCACTGCCAGCCAACGCACAGCGCCCTATATCTCCTGTATCCACTTTTAACATGGTGGTAATTGTGAACATATCCAGGAAACATGCCTCGTGGGAACACGAGCCTCTCGCACTTTTGATGCGATCCGTGCTCATAGTACGCATCCTGGGTGGCACGGAACATGGTCTTCATCAGGTTACCCAATACTGAAGGGGTTATGAATGGAATGTTTTGATATATCTTATATGATATATAAAATATATATATCTATATATAAATATTATTATATATATATATATATATATATATATATATATATATATAGTCATGGTGGTACTTAGTTTAATTAGTTTAACAATGCGAGCAGTACCCCTGACAATGTGAGCAGTACCCCTTCGAGCTGGTTGTTCAAGTTGGGACGTTCAGTTAATGTGGAGACTTTTCTTCAGTTTCAGCTGGAGTTTGGTGGGAGTCTGATCACCAATTCTACACCTAAACGTCTATCTCGCTCTTCCGTTAACTTTCCCTCACCAACTTTATATACTCGACAAGTTCTCACTATGTTGTCGGCAGCGTCAGGCGGATTCCAATTGAAAGCAACCCCCGCTGCACTCTAACTCCACTCTAGCCCAAAGTCGTCAACACAAAAAAAAACAATACAAAAATGGACCGAATCTACTACAAATTACATAACACAATAACCCTGCACCGGATATGTAGCATATAGTTACGTAACACGATGTTGCATACGACATACGGGGACATTCCATTGCAAAGTGATTGAACTTCAAAATTGTTTGGGAATATCAGGCGTTGCCCATTCCATAACAGCTATATTGTGCAACGGATCATGACGTATGTGTAAAACGACTCTAAAAGTTTCATATGTATCCTATTTCCATATTGAAAACCTTGTTCAACGCTCGACATGTGTTCCTCCTAGGAAAGGATTGGCACAACATTTCAACTCATCATAGTCCTTGCTCGAAACTGTGGAGAAAATGCCATCCATATTTAAAAGAGAAACAAAGACGGAGAGTGCAGTGGCACAGTAGCTCACCTATCTGTTTGCAGCGGTTTCAAGTGCAGGAAATGTGCATAGTTTTAGTGATACATCAGATGACCTTTTACACCAAATCCCAAATGCCTCATATAAAGTATATATAATATATAAACTAACTTCATCCCTGAAAGTTCAATAACCTGTAGCAGAGGCAGCTTGGCCATTCCAACAAATCAACCAAATTGACCCCCAAGCGTGCCGGCCTGATGATATTCGACCTCCACTTCCTGAACCACCGTCATGCTATCATCATCAACAAAAGACCAAACACTGCCCAAGTAATATACCCACTTCATGGTCGTCCTGTATAAAAAGAAGCCGCACAACTGTTCTTATCATGGTCCAAAATTCTCCTAGATGACCTTTGACCTCAGATTCTCATGACTTGCTTCACTATTTACTATTGTTCAATATACTTACTAACAGACTTTCACGTTAATTTACACCCGTCTGTTAATCTGGAAGGAGTAATGTGGCTTGAACTTCCGAACAAAACGGCCAAATTGACCCTCTCGACACCTTATAGACTTCAAATTCCTAAACCCCCTTATGTACATTAGTTTATGACATATGGGATACTACACCGTCAACCAACTCAGGCTGTGGCAGGAGAAGCTTTTGTCCACATGTTTTCACAAAATGGGGAACATTTCAGCCAAAATGATCCCTTAGATGACTTTGACTTCAATCCCTGAATAACCCGTATAAAACATTTGTCCCGCGAACACTGACCAAAATTTCTGAAAATCACGATTTAAACTGAAGGAGGAGAAGCATTTTAGTGCGCATTTTCCACAAGATGCAGCATTTTACTCATGTAGGGCTCACATGGCCCTGGGCTCACACTGTCCTTGGACCAGGAACCCGAATAACCCCTCCATGGCCCTACACAAGGGTCATTACATGTAACTTTAAAACAATTAATTGAGGCCTGGTATGTAGATGCTTATCGAGCACCCATTGTGTGTAATTTTATAAGATGGCCATAGGTCCCAAGTGGGACTTTGGACTAAAAATTCGTATACTGCATCCAACGGTTTGATTGGGCAAATGCCATTAGGGAACCACACTGAGGCAGTGAACTACCCCCAGATGGCCCTCTACCAAAGACCATTACATGTACATTGAAGACAATAATTGAACTTGTAGTACAGGAGAAGTAATTTCAAGTACCATTGGTGTGATAGTATTGTTGTCCTACTGTTACGATAAACAGGAAAAGAAGCAAAAAATAACCATGAACGATCACACAATACCAAAAGGTCCAGATTTATCTTCTCCTGTAAGTCTGATTCAATCTCGCAGCCGTCCTCAGGGTATTGAAGCCCGCCTAACCCCATTCTGGCAGCAAAACATCATAAATAATATATGATATAGCCAAACATATACGAAAACTAAAGCATGGAACAAATGTCATCCAGCGTTTCACAATGCTGATTAATCGGAGTGTATCTACTTTATAGCTTTAACAACCGTTGTAGGTGCCTAATCCATTCAGTCTTCCGCTCCCAGCATGACTTACTACTATTGAATATTCCATTAATAATGCTTGTTGCTACGTTATTCCGATCATAATCTGAGCCATCATTCAGGCGTTGCTAGCATATACTAGCATTAGTTAATTCATGTCCATACTTGCTAACATGGTGAATGAACTGATTATGCACCTACAGAGAACTATATGATGATAATTCCCATCATCATTTTTCTCTTCCAGATCCCTAAGGATCATCTGCCAAGTCAACAGCTTAAAGTCATGGTTACGCTCATCCACCAATTTTTATGGGTGACGTTCATTCGCCACGTGCTGTCCCCCCCCCCCCCCCTCACTTGTGGATACCCTTCCTGACTCTGTCCCGTCTGGCTCCGACTGTATTATTCGTGTTGTGTGTTTCTCCTCTATTGTTTCGGGCCTCTGCTTATTCTTTTCTGTTTTTTTCTATTTCTGCTCTGTGTTTCTCTCAGGTCTGTAAAGCGCGTAGGTTTTTGCACTAGTCGCTCTATCAAGACT
This sequence comes from Sclerodactyla briareus, assembly GCA_026419785.1. Lineage (NCBI taxonomy): Eukaryota > Metazoa > Echinodermata > Holothuroidea > Dendrochirotida > Sclerodactylidae > Sclerodactyla > Sclerodactyla briareus. Next base: position 160,369 of record JAODTK010004021.1, on the reverse strand, counting down.
CCTCATTAATTAATTATTACTTGCACATCAGCCTGCCATCAGTTTTGCCATGTCCACGTGGTTTCGGCGTCCTACAACGCCAGTTCATCACTATTGCTGACAAATTGGTGTCAGTTTTTTTTTTCTGGATACCACGCAAGAATTTTGAGATATCAAATGATGATTCCCAAAACCGCCTCGATGAGATTCACCCGAAAATCCTCCTGTCGTTACCAGTAAGGGCCCCGCATGTTGAGAATTACCACCCTAATTACATTAAACACACATATATACTACAGTAAGGCTTAGTCACGATTGATATATATTTGTTATTTTCTATTCGCGCTTCCGAGATAGCAGTGTGGTGTTCGAGAATATAAGCAATGTCATGACGATAGAAAAAAAATCAACTTTTATGCTCAAAACGAATTTCTAGTGTAGTCTAACCCCCCACTCCACTGTAATAATTAAACTACATTTAGTATAATTGTAATGCAAGACTGGTCCCATCGAATTCTATGTTCATTGGTATAGGTTACAAAGTGGATTTTGTAAGAGAATCAGGACTACAGTAAAGGACTGGTTGAATTGGTTCATTTAGAAGTTGCATAAGCTACTCAATTCAGCATAGCACCCTCAGTACAACAACTGGATGAGAAGGTGTGTTGAGAGCTGGCCGTTTGAAGCAGAGGGTTAAGGTTTATTGTCCAAACCATTCCAATCTCAAACTGATTATTATCCTTAGTAGATCGAATGTTTTTCTGTTGACATGGTATGATAATTCCGTTCTGATGATCATGGCACCTCTTGAGCAGTTGAGCTACCAGCAGAACTGCTCAGATCATATGATTGTCAGACTTCTATGACTAAATCTCTGGCGACAAACTTGATTGTCTTCAGGCTGCTGAGCTATCAAAGCGCAGGTGATCCCCTCTAAAGAATCTGGATAAAACTGTCATTACTCCATAAACCTCGTTTTCGAAGGTGATTCATGTTATGTCTTGGTTAACTCTTGCCTGATCTCTTGATGAAAAAAGACGGTCCCGTTCATGTGAGTCCTCATTACATGGACGACTGAATTCACCAAGTTAAACCAAAATCGAGTGATCTGTGTTTGTCCAATAAAACAAGGCAAAGACATCTGAATGTAATGTTCTAACGATAGCCAAGGCAGCCCAAGATGAATTATTTGGCGAGTACTCTCTGCCATTCTACTTACTCATCAAACTGTTGAATATTTTGAATTCTACGGGTTCAGAAAGCCAACTTGAGGCTTATCTAGGAACCTTGCCGCATTGATCATGGTGAGCACCGGCGATAACTCGCCTCCTCCCGCTGACCACACAAATTTGGTGGCACTAGGCGAGCAAGATACTTTAATAATAGGTTCTAAATTTGTTACTTTTACCAGGCTATGCAGGATTTGTCACCCCCGGGGGCGCGGGAAGAAAAACACCCCTCCGGGACCTGGGAGAACCGTTTATAACGCACACTATCGTTGAAACCGAAGCGCCTGCCGTGTAGAATGACACTAAACAAAGATGTCTATGACTCAAACTGGAATATGTTGAATCTGATGTGAGGGTTGGATGTTTTCCTTGGGTTTTTGTTTTTTGTTTATTTTTTGTTTTGGGGGGGGTTTTTTTTGTTGGTGTTTTTTTTTTTTTTTTTTTTTTTTTGTCTTTTTTTTTTTTTTTTTGTTTTTTTTGTGGGGGTTTGTTTTTCTAAACAACCTCTCATTTGCAGGAAATTTTTGAGCACTGTGTTCCCCCCCCCCCACCCCGCTCTCCATATAGGCACCGGAATGCACGACCAGGGGTGTCGATCCGTTTCGAAAAAATGAGGGGATGAAGTGGACTGCGATTGACTATAGCGGAGCGCCACACATTTGGTGAGTGTAACGCGAAAAGTTTGCTTTTTATACCTCCTAGATCGCCGGAAATGGCACCTTGCCAACATCTAATGTGCCATGTTTTGTAAAAGTAAGAACGTTGAAAGGGTTGTCGTTCTGCAGGATATACGCGGATAACTCATAGCAACACAGCATCTGCGGCCTCTATATTTATGTGGAAAAAATTTCAGTCAAGTTACAAACCAAATATCAAGAACTCACTGCAAGCTTACAATTTACATGAAGGTGAGCGAGGAAATCCCTCGATTTAGTCGTTATATCTGCTCTATGAGCGTCGGGTTACTATCTGAGCGGAGAGTCCGGCATCGGTTGGCGCGTATCCGTACAACGGAATTTTGGAAGGTAACTGGCCTCCCATATCCAGGATGTGGCACTTCCTAGTCTTTCCTGACCTATTTCACGACTGATGTAGTGACGTACCATAGTTTATCAGTGGGGCGCGGTATTGATGGTGGGCCTATCGTATTATTACCGTTAAAATTACCAAAATCTCGAAAAAGTTGTCCTAAATTTCATTGTAACTCATGTCCAGTACCTTAATGAAGAGACAACAATTTTTTGTAAGCCCTCGTTAAATATTTGGTTTACAATTCACTTTTGCTTCATCCTAGCTGCCGTCCTGCCATTTCTTCCCCCGAATTGCGCTACTCGATATCACGATCTCAACTTGAAAATGCACAGATCTGCAGCGGAGGCTTAGACCTGTTCGTTCCAATACTAATCGTCACCGCTCAGGCTTCCTTGGCACTGCAATTACCTTTACATAATCTACTTTTAAGGTAGCTGGTATGTGTGCATTCCATTGTATCGTCCTATCCAGGTTTTGCCAATTTTACGTGGTTTTATTGTTCTATTGTTCTATGTCTTATCTCATATGCCATTGTATGTTTATGTTTATGTTATAACCTTCTACTGCAGACATGTAATTTCCTTGGCCAGAGGATTTAAAAATTAAAGATATCTATCTATATATCTATCTATCATCTATCTATCTATCGGCCTCGGAGTCGGTAAAAAGGGGTTGCCCTTTACTTGGTTGTTATGTCACCTGACTGTACTGAAAAAAAGAAAAAGTAAGTTTCTCCGAGGTTACCGGGAATAGCGAGTAGCGGTGTAGCCGTAGGGCTAAAAATGTGAAGCTGTGAGTGCCACAGCCAGACAAAGGAAAATCGTTGGAGTTGAGCACATCGTCAACGACAACGATTTCTAGAGTCTCCATTGCAATCATGAGGCCCATTAACCACGTTGCTTTGAAATGTTTTCGTTGCCAAGAATAGAAGGATTGCCCTGTCGGGGACCTTGAACGACCTTGAACTTGCACTAAAACAAAAGGGTTCATCCTCACCACACGAGCAACCAACGTGCGGAATGGAACTTAATAACTGTTTCGTTTCGCTAGACATCGTGCTTGACAGGCTGTCACCCAAAAACACACCACACCAACCCACACACCACACCACACAAACAACACACACCCACACACACACACACACACACACACACACACACACACACACACACACACACCACAAACACACACACACACACACGACGCACACACACACACACACACACACAACATGACTGCAGAGATTTTTTCTGCCTTCGGCACCAGGAATCAATAAGGGGAAGTGGAAGAATAAAGACACTTGAAACAAAAAACGACGATATGGCCGCCGCTCATCTTACTTCAGTGAACCGACACGCAAGGCCTGGGCCTGAAGCCAATCCGCCCAATCTCCGAGGTACCCTCAAATTTGCGCCAACTATAGTGCGAAGCCGTGCTGGGCGGCTGGCTCCAACCTACTCCCAAGACTCACCGACGCCCGAGTCCATAGTGTCTATTGTGGCAATATTTAAAAACACCATATACACATATCCGTCCCAAACTAGCTCGTTGTGTATAGTCCATATTTCGCCATTTTCAACTTACAAATCCGTAAAAAGCCTGGTTTATACCAGCAAATCCTCATTTTATTATACTTGCTACCTACCAAACCAAAATAGATTTCTGCAACTGGCTAATAATCCACTGCCTAATCAGCAAAGAGCCATAAAGGAAATATGTTGATCTGACTATGAGGGTTGGGCTGTACCTTCTCCACATACATACTCACAGCATACTACCAGCCGAGTGACACCATTGATTCCTCCGCCCGTCAGCTCATACAGTATTGACCCTACGCTAAACACCCTCTCATTCATTTCACTTTTATGGTCAGCAGAGGCATTCTTCGCAAAACAATCTCTTCCCCCCCCCCCCCCTTGCAGCGTTCGTTGTGCAAATGTGTAGTTACCAACCCCCCCCCCCCACCCCCACTCCTCTGCTCTGGTGCCTCCCTCTCTTCATTTATTTGTTTTTTCCTCCTCCACCACTTTTCCTCTTCCTCTTTTCCCCCCTCTTTCTCTTACCCGGGGTCGCGCGCCCCCAAAGCCCCCCCCCCCCCCTGCTACGCACCTGGTTTACCCAATATGTTTCCTCTTGCAGCATGTTCATTTTCCTGCCGGAAAGCATATATTTTAGATCTAGTTCTGAGTAGGATCCAGCAGTTCTCCGTGGCTATGTATAGAGTTTAGTTAGGCTTGGTGCAAGTGATCACGCGATATTAATAGCTTTCGCTGTGGTTTGTTATTCTGTCAATATCCACAGGGAGTTTGAGCTCGTTCCTAGCTGTTCTCCACAGGGCCGATTTGGATGGCGTTTCTGGGTTCCTGAGTCATGTAGAGTGGCCAAAATTTCGAAAGGTTTGAATCTGGCAGCTGTCGACCTCGTGGAAGGGTTTCATTGGAAGAGTCAACGGATGATGAAAGTGTAACATTCCTTGGGTAAGGCGTCGAACTAAAGACCACCATACAGGGCTGACAAAAGGCCTGGTTGGATGAAAAGGGAGTTTTTCTGGCCATTCAACGTAAGAGACATCTTTGGCGAATTTATCGTTCCACTAATTCCTCGTCTGATTTATATCAGTTCGAAGTTCAGCAAAAGCTATTCCAACGTTTAGTTTCCCTGAAGATGTTGTTCTGTCTACCGAATTGTAATGCTTCTTGATTTTTTTTTCAAGAATTGTTGGCGATTCTTTAGGCATCCGGGTTATTCTTCTTTTTTGGGAATGGTTTTAGTCTTTTCATGAGGATTTGTGTCTTTCCTGACCCCTTTCACTCAACTAATAAATTATATCATATCATATCAACTAAACTAAACTATCTGTAACGTACTACAAACTATTTTTTCTGCGTGCACATGCCATTTCTAACTGGGGTATATGAAAGTCCTTGTTTCGAACTGCCCCTCACACAAAGAAGAAGACTGATGGAAAATCCCAACCCAAATGCTTTATCAACTTGCTTTATACAATTGATTGTCATATTGCGATGAGACGGTTTGGTTTATGAGACTAGTTTTAAAAATAGGGAATCGCCTGCATAATTCAGGTGCTTCGACCTTATGCAATTCGGGTGACCATAGTCAGCTGTTCCATACCTAGATTCCTATGGTTGTATCAACCACAGATGTGGAGGACATCCCCAATGGCCAAGTAGCTTCACACTAGGTGGTTGCCAGCCACACAGATGTTCATTTGTGGATATCTAGAAAGATACTTGTATAACTTCTATGAGTGGGGCCAACGCATAGTTGAGCAGGAGACGGGGGTAGACTCTTCGTGGGGTGCTGGTGCCCCACATCATCTCCTACCTAATCTATCAGATATTGGCCTATTGATGTCTGGCCTCATCCCTACAGCTAAGGCACTGTCATACATAACACTCAATATGGGGAAAACCACTACCATTAATAAACTTCAGTCCTCCCGGAGAGGTTTATCGTGTACCAAAATGAAATTGGTCAAAATATCCAATTTTCCATAATTTAGTTTAGGGTTCATCACCCCCATTACCCCCCCTCCCTCCCCCTTCCCCATAAGCTAAGAATCTCAACCATCATTTGGGTTTAACTTTGGGAATGGTACTACATTAGAAGGAACCTGCATATTAATGTACGGGGTCCAGCCCGATTAAGTTATCCAATTGTTGACCAGCCAAAATTGCCCAAATCTAAATTTTCCCTCATTTTCACCAAAACTGCCCCGATGTGTATGCCAAAACTAAGTGCTGTACTTCCCACTAGAAAGAAAAGTATTCAACCTGATTTCAGCCTGATCGAACAGGAACTCATCGTTGTTGAGATTTTCGAAACTTGACCTGCCCAACAACAATTGATTGAGCCAGGTATCACTATTCGAACTGGAAACCAAGTACAGAACTCCATCTATCCAGGTTAAGTCGCGTTTAATCATGTCCAAAAAAAGTTCAGAGGTCACAAAACACAACATCATGACTGCATTGATTACTCCTATTTGTGTCATGAAGGGAAGATTTGTTTTGTACACTACGCATCTACGCGAATGCAAAAAAGATTCCATTAGCAGTACACAAGATCTTTCTTGACATGAATCTATTTTTCCTGCCAACAGCTGTTTGCATGCCAGACGGTGCGAGGGGCTTGAAATACATTGTGATCATATCACAGCCTCTTTTTCAGTGACCAAAGAATTACACTATGGATAACACTAGTCTTATTCTACTACTACTCAATTCTAATTCTCTGCACAACCTGTTCCTTTAAATGGTGCTGCAGTCCTTTTTAGCTTAGACTATCAGTAAATGCTCTTAGTTTTACAGGAGATGTCAATATTCTCTCTCTCGTCCACGACAAATTGTTTATCATTCAGTCATTCATGATATTCCCTGTGTGTAGAAGTCTGTTATGACAAAGTACATTTCACATGTAACTTTTACCAGACCCTTCTTGCTGAGCTACTATTCAAACAAATTTGAATAGCTTGACTTAGCTCCCCATTTCCCATGGCGACTTAAAGGCCAATGGTCATGTAACTATGACTGACTTTTGGTACTTACTATTTATTACACTATGACAGCCAAACCCCCGGATAGAATTTGTCATCGATTCCGAGTGTAAAAACCAATGAGGCCCAATCGCTATTGCAAATTCGCCTGTACATCATAGGGGGAACCGCATGATTCCCTATAATACAAAGTCACTGTCAACTGTAATACCAACAACTTATAGATTGGATCGAACAGAAGCACTACAATCATTCGAAAGATATTGAAGAATCATCTCGATGTGAAACCTTTTTCGTTTTCCCCTTGTTATCATATTGCAAAAAAACAACATTTAATGTGTATGGTTAATGGACAGCCTTTGCATCTTTCCCCGTGATGTCATAGATTCCTCCAATTTCTCAGAAGTATTTTGGAATATCTCAACAAGGCAAATGCTAGAACCTTCAAAGTTGGGGTGTGGGGTTTTGATATGTCCTCTTTCCACCTGTGTGTGAAGGTAGACAATATTTCTCGTATGCAACCACCCCTTCTTGTCCCCCCCTTCCTCACCTCTTGTCGAAAGCAAGTTTTCCCACAGTATTCCTAGATTGGTCATGGAAGTTGGACCAGAAGGGGGACAATGTGTTGCTTTAGCTTATCTGTAAACGGTTGTGTCAGGTTTTTAAAATTGGGAATGAGGAGAAAATGCATTCAATCCTATTCCAGCTGGTTTGGCACACAGGGAATATTGTAGCCTGTTTACATTTGCAATATATTCTTATGGGGAATGATATTGGTGTCAAAGGTCAATCGGGTTTTCATCAACACAGACAAGCACGGTTCTATTCAAACATAGTCCCAGAGTGTTAGCAGTTTAAGATTATGCATATGTAGTGTTATTGCTATAGGGGAGTTTGTTTATACCCCAAAAATATATGAGTATGCACCTAGCAATCAGGAACAGTTTATAGGGGAGAGGTGTCTCTGCCTGTAATATGACATGTGCACATACACACAAGGTCCCCCCATCCCCCCGAAAAAACAATGATCAACTTGAGGAAGGATGCAACCAGGATTGAGGAGTTCAGGGCCTGGAGGGAACCTTATAATTCTTAGTTGGATATGTCAAAGTTGTTCTTCAACACCCATCTTCCTTACATACTAGTCTCTTCACATGCCTAGAGCTTGTGAATCAATTGGTGATACCTCCCCCTCTTCTGTGTGTGCTCATAGGATCTAAAACAACTTTCATTGATATCTATACAAAATGTGAATCCCTTCACTCGCTCAAGGAACAACTGAATTTCCATTCCTAGAGCAGTGCTTCATAACTTCTGGTAAGGCACTTGTTATTATTTGCATTGCCGACAGTTCTCAACACCCCTCCCACTCCACCTGAGTGCTATGTCAATTAGCAGATGTAATCTGACTTGGAAAGCCATGAGCTGCGAGTTGACATTAACCACATTTATTTTTGGGATGCACACTGTCATTAGTTATCCTGATTTCTGTTAGCAGTCTGTTATGACTAAGTTCATTCCATATGTAACTTGCTGATGTTGGTTATCATACATTTTAACTGACAAATACCAACATTCATTATAGATACAAAATCATTCGTCCTCTATTTAGCCTTTAATGACAATAATGGAATATGATAGAATACCTCCTATAAACCTACACACAAATTTGTTTGTTGCCAGTGCGGAAAGAAAGGACCAAATAGTTTTGACCTGCTGTACATTCAACTTAGTTTTGGCTGCACATCTACACTTAAATGTGTGGCACAGGGTCTAAGATTATGATCAACAATCTTTACACAGGTGGCCCAGAGGGCAAGACTACAGATTATCCCATTGTAGTGCCCATTATTATGAACAGGCTAAGACTATTATTCTGTGCTACTATCCAAAGTTCCCCATGCAGATGGACATATGTGAAAGTAGACGAAATTCTCATATGTAAGGTCCCACCTCTTGTCCAGGAAAGCAGGTTTCACACGGATTTTCCTACAAAGTCATGGAAGTGGACCAGAAGAGGACAATTGTGTGTACCTATCTTACACCATGTGATATTTGTATGGGGTTGGATTATGTCTGTCATTCAGTATTCCTACCCTTTCGATTGCCCTGGTCATGATTCTCTCCAGTGGTTCCACACCCACCCGACCATGCTAGTCCTCATCCACGTCACTCTCATCATCCGAGTCCAGTTCCTTTCTACTCTCACTTGAACTGTTTTTACTCTTCTGTATCATCAGGGATGTCATCCTCTTATTCAATGGGCAAACTTGGCTCACTGAGCCTTCTTCAACACTACTCTTTCCCACCTGTTCAGAATCAGTCTCTTCTTTACTTGTTTGATAGCCACCTGTTTCGAGCGAAAGTAAAAAACATGTATCCTTGGAATTGTCTACTTCATTCTTCTCACCTATCAATGTTCTCTCTTCCCAACTGATCAAATCTGATGCGTCTCCGGTTGGCTAGATCTCTTCGAGAAATCTCAACAAGTCCACCCAACCCCATGCACGGTAGAGCCCGACGTGATCCAAACTTGTCCTCATGTCACAGGTGACTGCGGCTTGTGCCTTCTGTTGGTCCTTTGTTCAATACCTTTTTTTTTTCCCATGAGTTGCCTCATGGTTGCTCATTGTTTCTGAATTTGACAATTCCAGCGTCCTTCTGCTTTCACTAGTTCCACATGCTTGATCTTCGCCATCTTCTAATTGCCTTTCGACCTCTGAATTGTCTACTTTGGTTCTCATCGAACCAGCTTCTCTCCCAGTCATTTGTGTCTGTATCTCAACTTCCTCACAAGATCCTTCTCGTTCGTCCGTTCCCTCCCCCCTCACGGCTGATAGAACAGCACTCACTCACCTGTGATTCTCTTATTCCCCTCGTGGTCTGTTTGTTCAATTGTGTTATCATCAACTTCACATTGTCTTCGTGATTCAAGGTTGCTAGTTGGCATCCCCACTTTTTCCTTCTCTTCATCCCTGGAAGAAGCCTCCACAGTCTTTGATCTCTCTCTGCCTTCAGTTTACTCCTCCTCAGAGAGCTCTCTTCGTCTGTGCTCGCACTGTCCCCTGAATCACTTGAGTCATCATCAGAATCGATGATCCCCCCTCCTCTGAGGTGCGCGATCCAGGACTACCAGCATCCTTGTCTAATCCAGCTTCGGAAGAGGACAGATTAGTTCTGTCTGCCGCAGGTTCCCTTGCGATAGGTGAATCCCCCTTAGAAGGTTTCTGCAGCATGTGAGGATACCCATGCATCTCTATGGCAGATAGGGAACCCTCTTCATCATCACAATCTTCCTCGAGGACCTCTTCCATCCGCCTCCCTGCTTCCAGGTCCAGGTCAACGTCATTCTTCACTACAGTGATCTGGGGAGTGTAAGTAAGAATTAGGCAGAGAGATCCGACAATGTTATAGGTTCCAGATTCAGTAGTTCTTAGTTCAGAGCTCATTTAAAGATGTAGTGGTGGGTGATCATACCCAGCCAGGATACTGTGAACTGCTAGCAATGAAGATCTTCAGTACAGACACTATCCTTACTGAGTGACTCAGCCAGTCTAGCTATCTTATGGTGAGATTGCCCCTGGACCCAGATACAGTAGTATGTGATATAGAGTTCATTAAAGATGTAGTGTGGGTGATCATACCCAGCCAGGATACTGTGAACTGCTAGCAATGAAGATCTTCAGTACAGACACTATCCTTACTGAGTGACTCAGCCAGTCTAGCTATCTTATGGTGAGATTGCCCCTGGACCTAGATACAGTAGTCTGTGATATAGAGTTCATTAAAGATGTAGTGTGGGTGATCATACCCAGCCAGGATACTGTGAACTGCTAGCAATGAAGACCTCCAGCACAGAAACTCACCTCACTGAGTGACTCAGCCAGTCCAGCTATCCTGTGGTGAGATTGCCCCTGGACCTAGATACAGTAGTATGTGATATAGAGTTCATTAAAGATGTAGTGTGGGTGATCATACCCAGCCAGGATACTGTGAACTGCTAGCAATGAAGACCTCCAGCACAGAAACTCACCTCACTGAGTGACTCAGCCAGTCCAGCTATCCTGTGGTGAGATTGCCCTGGATCCAGATACAGTAGTCTGTGATATAGAGTTCATTAAAGATGTAGTGTGGGTGATCATACCCAGCCAGGATACTGTGAACTGCTAACATGAAGACCTCCAGCACAGAAACTCACCTCACTGAGTGACTCAGCCAGTCCAGCTATCCTGTGGTGAGATTGCCCTGGATCCAGATACAGTAGTCTGTGATGTAGAGTTTCTTGAGGATGTAGTGTGGGTCATCCTCAGCTAGTATACTGTGAACTTCCAGCAAGGCTTTCAAGGCCTGGTTACGACCTGGAATGAACAAAGAGGAAAATAGCCAAGACATGATTAGCAACCTCATGTCAGGGTCACTGGTACAGTGGAGGTGAAACCTTCACCATGAGCTGCAAATTTGCAACAGATTGCACGTGAGCATATCCCTGATTCCACTCTCAGGTAGAATAGGATTTAATCACTAGTTCAGTGTTACTGAAAGCAAAAATTGTTATTAATTTCTTGCCTTTGTTGACCTCAGATGATCTTTGACCTAACCCAAAAGCACTAGAATTCCTGTAATCATCATGAAAGCCCATGCATGCCATACTGCCAAGATAACAAGCTTCTCGATCTATACTATCAAGTTACCGTGTTCCCACATTAACCTCCAAATTAACCAAGACACTTTTTCTTGTTTTTCACAACAAAATTGCGGCTCCAGCCTGTACCAGAATTGATGGGGTTATTATACTCCCTGTGAAGGCTCTACCATAGAGAGCCAATCCTTGATTTCTGTGTTTACAAGGAAATTATTACTTTTTTGACCTTTGACTTGAAGTCTTATCGGACCCACAAACAATAGTGTTCAAGGTTCTCACCCTGGGAATTATGCATATGGCACGAAATCAAACTTCACCCATCAGGACTTGGTCAGTTTATCGTGTTCACAAGCTAAAATATAAGACTTTTCACGAATTCCCCATGTGTCACAGAGAATCAACACAACCAAAATAATAGTGTTCTTGTGTTCCCATTGGTGAGAAGCTACCATCACACTCCCAGCTTATATATCAGGCATCCATCCAGACTTATCCTGATCAAAAAGTTTCTTTACCTCTGTTAACCTCCAGTGACCTTACCTGACCCCTTTGAGGGTTGGGTCTTGTTCATCCTGACCTAATTAAGGTATTGTCTTTACAACCTAACTGTAACAAAAACAATTTTGACAATTTTCCCACTTACTAACCCAGAAAACAACTTGGTGTTTTTGTACCTCCTGTAAAAACGCTGCTGACTGAATTTCAGCTTGGCCACACAAAGCATCTGGACTCTATGGGCGTTCACAACATTTTCTGAATTTGAGCCTCTGAGCTGACCCCAGATATTAACATCCTGAAGACAGAATAAGCCAACTGCCAATGCCTGTAGAGGGGCAGTCTTGCGTTAAGACGATTAGGTTTAGCGCTTCTTGAAGCTGGATGGTTCTTATCTGTATACACAAAAAAGATGCAGCCCGACTGGCTGGAAATAATCGTCTTGACCAAATTAAAAAAATGTGGGCATGGTCATGTGAGAAGAATCATTGCAATTTGGACAAGACGATGGTACAGATACAAACACAAACATATGATGGCGCACTGCAGAAATTCCACGGTGGTGGACATAAAGCAACAGGTAATCAGGAATATCAAGTATCATCGTCTTAACACAAGACAGTAGAGGGGTAGCACTGGGTCACTGACAGAGGAAGGGGGCTCCTATTCAGTGGCATATCCTCATCTTGCTAGACTTTGGTACTTTCTATTATGACACTATAACAGCAGAACCCCCAGACCAAGTGTACTGTTGAGGCACAATCACATATTCCAAAATTTGCTTTGTGACATCACGGGGGGGGAACCGCAGGATCACTTGTAATACAAAGTCATGTAAATCATGTTCTTTTGGAAATACAAACTATAGATTGAATCTGAATAAAACCTACAAAATCATTCACAGAATATTAGAGGATGCTCTTATACATTTTTTAAGTCAATCCATTATTTCTCTTCCTGTTTTCAATGCGTAAAACTGCAGCATTCACTGTGTAGGTCTATGGGCATTCAACCTATGCCACATTCCTTCCCCCCGTATTTCACAACTGCTCAAATTTCTTAAAAGTAAATTGAAATATCTCATTAAGGCAACATGATAGACGTCCAAATTTTGGAGGGTTTGGTTCTGGGTTTTGGTATGTCCTCTTTTCAACCTGTGCTAGTTCAAAGAAAATCTGGTTTAAATGACCATTTTTGGCCTTCAACATTCTTTGCAGCAACCTGAGCTAGCTCCCAGCATCGGTGAGCATAGAGCTCATTTAACAAATGGGACTTATGAAGTTGAATAATCATACCTACAATCATGGACTATTAAACTGTTTGAACACCCATTGATGTTCATGGAGCTCCCAGTTTTGTTCAGGGTTGGTATGTGATAGATTCAACATTTTCTGGGTGGGGGGAAGGGGGAGCAACCAACATGTCTGCACTGGGGGAGGGGGAGGAGGGGAGATACAACCAACATTGCCACGCTTGGTGGGTGGAGGGGAGATACAACCCAAATTGCCACATTTGAGTTCAATGTTTCAACAAGTTTTGATTAAGATCGTAGGTGGGGGTTGTTCCAACTCCCAGTGCCTTTAGAGGGTGTATGAACAGAGCTCATCTGAGAGGGGTGGAGGGTTCCAAAGTTGAACATTCATACCTAGATGGAGGATGGGTCCCACACCCTTGCGGAAATTCTGAGCCAGATCCCAGCATTTGTAAACTTCTGACAAGAAGGGAAGGGGCAATTGGTAAAGTAATACATTAATACCTAGGTGGAGGATGGTCTTAACATCTTTGCAGACAGTCGTGTGATAGCTTCCAGTTGGCTGTAGAGAGGATAAACAAGGGCTCGTCTGACAGCAGAGATGAACACCTCTTGGAGGGTAGTGTAGGTGTCGAGCCAGGAGAGGGTAGGGCTCAACTTGCATATGGTCCATGCGGACTCAACCTGTGAGGATGGAAGGACAACAAAAATCAAAATAGAGCACCAATTGTGTTGTTGCTCGAACTAGACAAATGTACCAGAAGGTTTTGTTGAATTTATTAGTTGCAGTTTGTGGATTGAGGTCATTTTTAATTGTTGGGTAGAAGTACTAAGTACCAAGGGCTCCATCCAAAAATATTAATATGTGTTTTCCATTTTTAACTAAAAATACACCAGATTGCCCATGAGGAAGTTCTCTACAAATCTCAGTATAGTTGGACTAAGCATTGTGGTCTGCAATGCAATTCTAGAGTGACTAACTGGTTTGATTTGCAGTGACCTTCAATGAACTCCAGTGAAAATCTGATAAACAAACTGAAACAAGCATTGCCCAAGGAACATGATTTCAAGAAAAATCTGATAGTTCTTGTTGAAGTAGTAGCATTATGTCAATTCCCACAAAATTGCAGATTGGACTTTTTTAATGACCTCTGACCTTGACCTTCAAGTGGTTGAGAAGTGTTCAACAGTCAATATACATTGTGTTTGGTCAACATTCACAAAACATGAACCAGCAAGGCTTATAATACTTCTTTTCACCTGATTTTACTGAAACAACATTGAAACAATAGCAGTCTTGCCCTATTGAATATTAAGGAGGACCAGCAATCACAATTAAAAAATAAAATACTAAATCTTGGGAATATTCACTGATGTCACCAAAACTCTACCCCACTGGACTGTAGGAAATTGATCTAAACAGCAACAGAAACATTAATCTTTAAAAGACAATCATCCACCGAAGGGCCAGAAAAATATACCATTTGCCTTTCTACTTACCCTGTTTACAAACTTGTGATTCTGCAGTTCTGCCCCTTATGAATGTTAATGAGAAAATTGAGAAAAACCAGATCCACAGTTCCCTTGATGAATATTAATTAGATCAGCACTAAAAAACAATAGAGATGGTACTCACTGAGGACAAGCAGCCACCCAAGTGTCAGAAAAATATACCATTGGCTTTAATTGCTGGTAAATTCGCATGTGATTAGGGTGAAAACTATTGGAGCTCTGCTTCTTATGAATATTACTGAGGACTAACAATACGACATTGAATTAGCTCTTGGCAGTTGCACTGCTTGTTTCTGTCACCAAAACAAGTTGAGGAAAATCAGACTTACGATTGCCAAGATATTGACATCTCAGAAGTTATCTTCAAAGCCCAATCCACTCATGAGTGAATATCAATAAGACTGTCATAAAACACAATAGGCATTATTTTCTGTTTGGGTGATCTGAAAAGTACGAGACCAATCGCAGCTTGTGTCCTCCACTTATCATGCTCAAAAGGAATTTTGAGGTTTGGACTTTGGCTTGCCCACTCATGAATAGGCTATCACTAACATTAACACTAAAACAACAGACAACATCTACCCACTATGGGTGACTTACCACCCAAGTATGAGAAAAAGCAAATCTTGCCTTTAAAAAGAAGTACACCACAGACACACACACACATGCATGATACATAGCTCCTCTGGCCTCTGGCTAGGTATGAGAAGTCAGACCTATGGTTGGTGAGAAATTGAAATTTTATGATTCTTCCCCACCCACTCATGATGATTAATTAGATCGGCACTAGAAAACAGGGATGATCTACTCACCATGGGCAATCATCCACCATGTATGAGGATTAGAAATACCCTCACAGTTGCGCTTGCAGTATAACAAGATTTCGTTCAGCGAACTAACCTTAGCCCCTCCCCTTATGGATATCAATGAGGACCAACAATACAATACCACAGTTTTTTTACCATTCCTGATGTTACAAAAACAAGTTTGACAAAAACTGGACCTATAGTTATATATATATTATATATATTGTATATATTTCAATTTTTCCCAATTTTCCCATCCCCCCCAGCCCCCACGCAACAAAAAGAAAAACCTCTCAATAACATAAAAAAACTAGGGTTTCAGCTTGATCTGGCAAGGCATTCCTGGATTATCCAGACCAGATCAGCCTGCACAGGCTCAGGCATAATGTCCATGCCCAAGTATTCGCTGAATCCAATCTGTTGACGTTTTCACAAGGCACGTGTCACATACATACATATATTCATACATACATGCACACTGCCTCCCCGTGTCCTGGGAAATACTTGTTGAGTTAAGGCAGCGGCCTCTCAAGGTAGTGAATGTGCACAAAAGCACCTCAATTCAGTCAGCTTACACCAAAACCTGCCAACACACATGCTGACAAACACTGCCTTACTGGAGTCACTGCGGAGTGGAGATACTCTTAAGGCAGCGGCGACTTCCGGCTCACCCAAAGCCCAGACTGTTTCAGCTGATTAAATAGGGCCTGCAGTACGCTCCCAGACCAGGGTAAGTCTGCGGTGCTCGAGCGTGATGTCCATGATCTATATAACAATGATTCGGAGCTTACTGCCAAATTTAGAGCTCCACATGGAGAGGACCACGCGGCGGACACCAGCAGCTTTGCTGAATGGTACTCCTTAAGGTAGCAAATATCACACACAATGTAATGACTGCAGAGATTCCCTGACTTTCATCAGAGAATGGAAAACAATTTGGCTATACAACTTTTTTTAGTGGTGAAACAGTACTTGGGAGACCAAAGTGTAGTTTTCCTCAAAACTGTTATTTTCCCTCTGGCTGCCAAATCACTTCCCGAGATCCAACGTCAATTGAACGAAGCAACATTTACTATTCATATTTTGCCACTGCAGGGGTAAGTATCAGCTAACGTATCTGGGGTGTTTTTAATGTCTTCATTGCACCTGCTGTTGTGAGATAAGGTTGCCCTATGCATGCTGCAAGGTAATCTTTAGTTCCTCACCTTGTAACACTAGGCTACCGTGAGTCCACAACTTTTGGTAGAAGTTTTATTGAAATCATCACATAGTAATCGTGTAAATTCCACTAACTGTCAAGTCCTTATAATAATCCTGGATGGCGACTAAAACAGTGCCAGAAGGATGGAGCAATGTGATTTTAAAACATTGCGCATTCCGATCAAAACATCAAAGACTGGCCTACACACCATACGCGATCCTGGATTAGTGTCTTCTTAGGATTGCCAGATTTTTTCGTTCACTTAATATGTAGTGAAGCTGAACATACACAGTGCGGAAGCAATATGCTATGAATGTTTCATTTTTACAAAATGTGCGACCAGCAAACAGCACAGACCATGGTCCAGCTCTCAGCTTTAAAGGGCCACCAATAGTCAAAACAATGTCAGCGTTTTTATTATACCGTTTCGTAAAGATCAAAGATATACGGGTTGAAAAAATTGTACGGCCGTAATCCTAATGATTTATCATAGGAAATACGGCAAAATCGTACTAGTTGGCAAGTCTGCAGGTTGGATTTAGTAACAGATCCATGAACTGACGTTGTTGAAGCAAAGTGGATCAATTTACCCCATTTTCACCTTCTGTACAGCGGTTGTTAAAAGCAAATGCAAAGAGGATATCCACGAGGCCCATGTATGCTTCCTTCTCCGTGGCACCGTCGAGGATGAATTCCTTGTGAGGAAGCTTACGCATCCGAGGCCTGCTCCACTTCAGTAAACTTAATCAAGTCTGTGGGGAAATAACACAAAAAAAAGATGACTGCATGTGTTCAGAAGAGGGGAATGAAATATTCTCGATCACAATGAACTTGATAACTTTCAATGACGATTGCCAGTCAATGGATGGATAAAAGTAGTGGCTCCTCTGAAATGAGTGAAAGAAGTCTAAAAGAGCATATCTTTGAAGGACGAACAGTGTTAAGTGGGCCAACTCAATATACACTCCTCTGAGGTGACCAAGGATGTAAGTTATTATTTTTTTAAATTTTAATAAGAACTGTGTTCATTCCAGAAGCAGAAATACACAAAATTGTATGAATATCAAAGACAAATGCGGCAAAAGATGCTGGCCTGCTGCAGCAAGGTGACTTCAATTTCTCACTCATTAATCAACAGAAATACCTTTTTTCGCATATTGCACTGTACAACATTTTGCCATGTGAACATTGATAATTCTGTAATGCCTTGCTAACTTATCGTGTTTACAAGGTTTTCAGACTTGACCTCTGTTGACCTCAGATGACTCTGACCTGACCCCAAAACAATAGGGTTCATGTACTCATCATATACCAAGTATGAGCTTCATCCATCCCGGTGGGGTCTAGTATCAGTTTTACAAGCTGGCGTCACATACGAACATACATACACACACACTGTCATGACTGCATAGATTCCTCCGACTTTGTCAAGGAATAGAAAACGCTGTTTTTTCCGGACATGTTTATTCATTCTTGTTGCATCTACCAGTAGCATCTAAACAGCAACATGAAGTTCAAACAACACATGTACTGAACTGCTCAAAGAAGTAACTCCGAACGTGCACAACACATTCAATGGATGATTCAGACACGAAACTGTCGAGGATGATGATGAGTGGGATCAGGTAATAAATGAGATTGAGGTTAATGCAAGCCAAATGCACACAAGTTCATATAGAGTGGCAACACAGTGAAAATTTATTGCCTCTGACAACTATTCCATAAATCTGGCATGATCCTCAGCCTCCACCCACGCATCCCTTGTGCTCATGTCCTTTCGGTTGCTTTAACATGTGTTTGTAGCATCACGAATAACCAATCTATTGCCTAAACAGGACTTTGGATTCATACCCCAAGGCAAAATGACAACAGGCCAATGGTTGTAAATGAATGTTCCACCTGTTGTCAGCTCTTGTCCTCATCCAGCTTGAAACCTCCCAGGATGGTCTGAAGGCAAGAAGAGGCTGGATCATGTCATCCTGAAAAAGGTCCGCTCTGTGGAACAGTAAGTCGCGGATAGACAGGCATAAAAAATGTGTTGGTCAGGCTCTTTTCATGGGTTGTGTTATGGGAAGAGGGGTGTTTGGGTGAAGCATGACATGGGGAGAAGTGCAGGGCAGGAACCAATTCTGTCCTCACAGGGGCTCTTTTTTTTGTTTCTCCTGAAGAAGAAGCCCTCTACTGTAGAGGTGCTATGGGGCTCTTCAAATTCACAGAGACTCTTCCCGCTATTGGCATGTAATAGCGGTGCGCCTCCATGAAATGGAGGAATGCAACCAAAAATATGAGGGACAACACCACAGTTATGTGACTAATAGGGATAGCATTACTATAGGCTGTTAACCTGAGCAACTTCTTTTTTCGCAGGGTTACAGAACTTACGGTAGACAAAATTGTACAATGTCACTCAACCTTGCATTTTGACACAACACCGACACTGCATGGAATCCTTCCATTTACTTTAACAAAGTCGTTCCCCAAAGGAGCATGCCTGATTCCCCTAGTGCCTAGTCAGAGTAACCCCTATAGCCTACCTTCTCTATATTCTAAGTTAAACCGATTACCCGAATCCCACATAGAAACAGAACATGATCCTAAAAACATTGCAGTGGCTTGATGTTCCTGATTCATTTCATATCGAACATCAATCCGAGATCTATGGTATTTCCAGGCAACAAACCCCTACACACAGCTACACCCCAGGCCTCCGCAGACTAAAAGTGGAACGTATCACAAATCATCATGTAGGGTTTGTGCATGACTCTCGCTGGTTGCAAGGATCGCTACACACACAATGCTCAGCAGTGTTATTTCGGCCAATGCGTGATACTAGTATTAACAGGCGGGAGGGACTTGCCGACTCGCAAAGGTTCGAACAAAAATCACAGACCTTCACTGCGATTATGAATCCAGTGGAAAGATATATTTCGGTGTGCTGACTGTGATTTTGTTTTTTGCTTTTTTTTTTTTTTTAAGGTGAATGTATGGTGCCAAATTCATAATCCCTCGATTGTCATCCTGATGTTGTCAAAGGGGATGGGGCGATTTCCTTTCAAAATCACATTTTTGTTGCCCCCGATAATTTTTCTCTTGGGGTGATTTTGATATTTTCAGCAGGGGAATTACCCGCTGCTTCTGCTCATTTCTGACCTGTGACGGCGGTCCGCAGACTTCTCAGTTTAGAGAGGCACGGAGGGGAACAGTGATGAAAGGGGCAACTCTGTGGAACTTTGTGATGGACATCCTAGGGAGCAGTTCAAGGGGAGGGAATGAGGGTTCCAGATGTAATCAGGAGCCACATTTGCTGTCAACGTGTGTTGGGAGTACATTTTGGGGAAAAATATTGGTGAATCCACATTTCAATCCGAGGAGCACCAGGGGGGACACACAAATCTTGGGGGACACATCCCCCCACTTGCCCCCACTCCCCAGGCGATGCCACTGGGAAAGTACTAGGGCACAATTCTCCCTCTATCAATATGATATAAACAGTTCCAATGCCAAATGGTGCATGTTGCTCACAAGCACATTTGGGAATCTGATCAGCTCCTTGGGTAGAATTCTGTGGGTTTAATTCCCATGAGAACCGATCAGGCTATCAGTTGTGACCTTGAGCAAGACACTTCATCTCCACTGCTCAACCCTACCCAGGTAATATTTGAGGACCTGAGCACAAGGAACCTGAGCACATAACTGCTCATAACCTTGCTGCAACATGCCTCCAGGGATTGTGAGAGTATGCACCTGGATCCAATTTCTTCACACAGGATACATGCAGAGAGCAGGATTAAAATGCATTGAGGCCTGACAAGACCTGGATACTGGACTGTATTCTATGTCAGCTATGAATCCTTCACTGGATACACAGAATAAGGCATGTCTCTTTGGTATTACAGAGGTGAAGGTAATCACACACTGATAGCAACATGTAAAGTGCTTACCCCTCATTTGTTCCTGTGCTTGTCTCTTCAAGCACCCAGTTGGAAGGCACAGGTACCCCTTGCTATGACTCTACCATGATTCAACCCCCCTGTCTCCCCAGTGGTGATCTGGCACCCAGCTGTGCTAACCACAGTCAGTTATCAATAGTACTCCGGTGTATAAATCCTTGTAATAGGTATGTGATATTGGGAATAATTTTGAACAATATCAGGTGGAAAAATTTACAGTGCTCCATTTCTGAAAGTTATTATCAATATTATTTATAATAATGATGACAATCATCTTACAGGTAGTGTTCATCGTCAAACTTCTCCTGCTCTTCTTGCTGCCTCAGCTTCCTCCTCTCTGCTGGCTTTGTCTGGTCTGGATCAGGGACATCCACGATAGCACTTAGTTCCTCCTGGAGGAGGAGGATGAAAATAACAAGTATCTCTACACTGACACTAAACTCATAGACCAGTGGGGCCACAAACTGCTACTCTCACATTCTTGGTGATCAGTGGTTGTTTTTGTTGAGATATTCAGCTGATTTTAACTACCCTGTTATCAGTGTTCATCTGGGAAAAGAGGAAATTAACGGCAAGATAAAAATGTATATAGAGGTGGGTATAGTCCACCAACCTCTTCTCGTTTTACCTATTATGACACTAATCAATGACTAGTCCCAATTTCAACTGATTGTGGACAGGTCTACCAATGAGTACCCCGTTTCAGTGGAGATGAAAAATTGCATAAACTATGCAAATTTCAAGTGGCCCATTTGGAAAAGGAAAACTCAGTTTCCTGCAACTGGAGAAGACTCCACTCCTCCTGCCGGCAAAGCCATACTTGACAGGACCAAGGATGTCATCTTCATCCAAGAGACAGGGGGTCTGCTCCACCTCCCAGTTAATCTCCTCATCCCCACTCTCTTGCCCATCTACAGGGGCTGTCAAGGGGGAAAAAGCGAAAGTCGAAAGGATTAGGGGAATTTCTCACCAAAATTGAAGAGTTTCTTCAATGAAAAGCAGCACCAAAAACACAATGGTTGGTTGGTTTATTCATATGCTGCCTAAGATTAGGTTGATTTTTTCTTTTTTACTGAAGACCTATTCACATCTCCATTTCTACCTTTCTGGTTTGCAATACCAAGAAATACCTACAATGTTTCTCAGTTGTGGGGCTCTGGAGTGTTATCCTACTACTGTATGATGCAGTCACAGTGAATGCAATATGACTTGTCCTAATCTTGGATTAAAAAACAGAAGTGACAAAAGTCCATCCGATTCAATCTGTTCATATGATCCTCGAAATCACAATTTCAGCCAAAATTACCCCTAGAAGACCTCAAATCTCTGAACAATGTGTATGAAGCATTGGACCCTGAAAATACTGACAAACTTTCATGATCATCTGATTCAAACTGTAGGAGAAACACTTTTGCATATTTCAACAAAATAGTTGAAATAGTGGAGGGTGTAACAATTTGAATCAAGGAAAAATGAATGAATGGACTGATAGTCGGATAGAGAGACGGCCGGACGAATGGGCAGATGGTCAGGAAGACAGACGGAACAACAGTCAGACATACAAGAGATTTATAGATGGATGAACACTTACCCTATATTACACACTGCACTGCTTCAATAATAATAGAAGTGTATGAAAGTCATTTTTGAATGAGCCTGTTCAAGTTCTACGAGGTAATACCATAATTGAGGTTCGTCGTGGGGGTAGAGTATGGTAATGATACAGTATCGAAGGTCAGAATTACACAAACAATCAACACAAAATTATAAAACTATGGAGAAAATGTTGTCCATATCCACCTGTTGCAAACCCCAGACTTAGCTCTGAGTCTACGCACTCGCAACTGTAGACTGGCTCATTACCGTACGTAACACAGAGCTGGAGGTGTTGAACCACTGACTGTACTGTCATCACTAGTATTGAATAAAGGTTCATAAACCACTCATTACCACACAGAGCAAGGTAGCCTAATTGGTTAAAGTGTCAAGCTCAAACCCAGTGGTTGAGTGTTCGAGTCCATGTTGTACCTTTTTGCAAGGCGCCTCATCTAGATTGCTCCCTTCCACCTACAGTAGGTGTGAATGGGTACCCTGTAAGCCAGTGTTCAAGCTAAGGATTCCATACATGACATATTTCATTTCCCAATTCCCAATTCAATATTTCATTCAGTTTTGAATTTTTTTCAACATCTCACACAGCTCAAATTGCCATGATGTTGGCAGTAAATCCTCCCCTGCTCATTACAGTACGTAACACAGAGCTGGAGGTGTTGAACCACTGACTGTACTGTCATCACTAGTATTGAATAAAGGTTCATAAACCACTCATTACCACACAGAGCAAGGTAGCCTAATTGGTTAAAGTGTCAAGCTCAAACCCAGTGGTTGAGTGTTCGAGTCCATGTTGTACCTTTTTGCAAGGCGCCTCATCTAGATTGCTCCCTTCCACCTACAGTAGGTGTGAATGGGTACCCTGTAAGCCAGTGTTCAAGCTAAGGATTCCATACATGACATATTTCATTTCCCAATTCCCAATTCAATATTTCATTCAGTTTTGAATTTTTTTCAACATCTCACACAGCTCAAATTGCCATGATGTTGGCAGTAAATCCTCCCCTGCTCATTACAGTACGTAACACAGAGCTGGAGGTGTTGAACCACTGACTGTACAGTGGCATGACACCACTAATATTGAATAAATGTTCATGAAGGACTCATTTACCACTCACAGCAAGGTAGCCTAATTGGTTAAAGTGTCAAGCTCAAACCCAGTGGTTGAGTGTTCGAGTCCATGTTGTACCTCTTTGCAAGGCGCCTCATCTAGATTGCTCCCTTCCACCTACAGTAGGTGTGAATGGGTACCCTGTAAGCCAGTGTTCAAGCTAAGGATTCCATACATGACATATTTCATTTCCCAATTCCCAATTCAATATTTCATTCAGTTTTGAATTCTTTTCAACATCTCACACAGCTCAAATTGCCATGATGTTGGCAGTAAATCCTCCCCTGACTTTGGAAAGAGGGAATTCCTCCCAGATCATTTCCTTCGTGCGGACACTGCTGTGGGGTACCTTTTGTAGCACTTTTGTAGCATTGCTATGATGCTGTATCCCCCCTCCCCAGGGCCACTATGATGTGGCATAACTAATCAATGTGCCAGGAGTGAACTGAAAGGGTTGCGCGCTATATAGTGTGAGTGTGTAAACTTACCAGTGAGCAGGGATAATGTCTGTGAAGTGTTTTAAAATGTGTTTTCCACATGTGAGGCACTATAAAAGTCTATGATAAGTCCATGTCATCATGTGTAAAAAAGAATGAAGTAGAACGAGTCCTCCTCTTGCAATGGGTTAGGCCTGGCAAGCGGGGTAGACTACAGGCAAATATTGTACCCCCCCCCCCCTCTCATTACAGTGATGTACATGTATACCTACCAAGTGTTTCTACAGTTGGTTCAGCAGCAGTTACCTCACCAGTCGGTGCCATCAGTCGGGTCAACATGTCTAAGCCATCAAACACCTCCCCCTGGGTCTCTTTTGGAATTTGGATCGTGAAAATACCTATTGGGAACAAGGCACAAGCAAGGCCAGAATAAGATGTACCATGTGTCAGAACAGTCTGGTAGGTAGAAACAACCTACCAGGTATTATGGGAAATTACCTGGTAGGTTGTTTGTATTGACGTTAACAGAATAATCTCTGCATAATTGAGAGGAAACAACACAATGTTGCAAGTTCCTGAAATGCAATAACCAATTAAACTTGTGTAACATACATGTAATCAGATAATAAATGGTGCCCTTTCCTCCAGCTACGAGGTAGTGGATAGTGTCAGTGGCATATCTACTGTCTAGGGTCATCACTCAAGGGGTGGAGTCACCAGTTGCCCTGATCTTCTTTCCACCAGATTGGTTGAGGGAATATAGCTAGGCATAGGGTGTAACGAACAGAGTGCAATGCAGTGAATTTTCACCCTTCTTCAAGTTTTCAGTCACAAACTCTAATCCTCATTTGAACAAAATGTAATCTACTATACAGTGAGACTGTCTGGGCATGCAAAAATGGGCAGGGGGGACGTTTCCCTCGGAGAATTCAATCCCCGTATAGCCCCAAAATTCTTCTGCTTTCCTCACAAAATTTTGGCAACAGGTTCTTTGGCCCTCTTTATACTGTGGACTGGCTGCAGGAGTTTCTTGAAAATAACTTTTTTCCCAGATTTGTTAAATTAAATACTTCCACAAAATTCTCCTGTCTTGTTCAACATCCTAGAAGTGCTAGGATGAGAACGGAGGGTAGGAAGGAAGGGGGAGGGGGTGTAGGCATTAGAATTTCACCAGTGGGGTAGCTGCCACATCGTGAACTCCAGTTCCGATGTAATCTTCCTCCCCTGCATATCTGCACTCAGTTACATTTCCTACTGTCAGTGAATTCCATCTCAATATCTTCAGGCTTTCCCTCCTGGTGGGGCCTATCAAGAGGGCACTCTGACCCTGACCCCGGCCCCTGCCAGATATCCTACTCTTGAGAGACGGACAAACATGCATGGTGAGGATAACTGAAACTGACCTTTATCGCACATATTCAGCTGACCTCTCCCATCTTCAATCAGAGCACCAGGGAGTTAATCTAAACAGAGAAGAGAATGAGAGGAGTGTTAAATTACCTTTGACTTGTGTCTTGATATCACAGCATTTATGGCCAACAGAACTTTGAGATCCTTGATGTCGATATTCAGCCTTAAATGATTTCTCACAACGTGGTCTATTCTGTGGCTCCATGGCAATTTCAGTGGCATCTACTTATTGACTGTGACTAACTAATCTAACCTGATAAATACATATTTGGAAGAGGGTGTCCACAAGGTATCTTCATACCAGCAAAATGATTTCTCAACAGTAAAGAGTGTGTAACTGTACAAAGAATGTGTAGCAGTAGAATTGCAGAGGCTATGTTACAATGGAACATATGATAGCACAGAAATTGCGAAGTTTGATTGAAAGTACAAACCTACAGGTACATTGTAATTATAACAAAGACCAGTTTTTTAATGATCATTATTGTAAACTTTGGGGGGGTTGTGGGAACGAAATCAAATATCCCATGAATGAGTGAATGTCAGGCTGAGGGCTAACAGAGTCATCTTATGGTCCCTCTATAATAAATGGTTGCACTCAAGTTCAGGAAACTACTTGTAATATATATGCTATGCCCCAATATGTTGAATCACCGAAATCCTATCTCTTCACAGACATTTATAGGCCTACTGCACTTCAAACGTCCGTTACATGTGGCGACAGGCGCCCAGTGATAAAGCATTTTGGGTACTGTACTGTGCCTTTGCAAACACAGTACTTAGTTTACGATAAAGAAAGCTTACCTCAGGAAGTATGGTTTCGAATGAATTTTACCATCTTTCCCTCTACCCATACTTGAGTTTCGGAAACCCTGCATACCTTGCCTTACCTCCAGTCTGATAAACTGATCATCCTGAGAGAGCTCAAACGCTGGTGTAAGCATGTCACTGAATAGCTGAAACTGAAGGGTGGAAATCGCAAATTTGTCGCTACATGTTGAAATAAAGTTTTGGCCAGCATTGCATGGACTCATGGAGTCAAGACAAATTATCATGAAGTATTCAATTGTGTAAGGTCACTAACGTGAAAACCAATGATGCCAAATTCCGTTTCGCACCGGATCTTTTGGACTGTCACAGCAAATTTTGGCCGAGCCTAATGCCAACCCACCTCCACAACATGCGTACCCTAGTTCCCTATATGATCACTCACAAGTCCAACCCACAAAGAATCAACAAGCTAGCTCATTTGTTTTTTCCAAGTTTAACCATAATGCAGATTTCTTAGAATGTTCGACCACAGAATTTAAATTGAATTTGAAACTTTAAGAAGTAATTTGAATAATAATGAATTCTACAAATCTATATACACCACCTAAAATCCCCACCCTCGATCTCTGGATATCCGTGCATACCACTGAACTTGCCACATTTGCCATTTTCAACACTCGGTAAGGGGGTGACTAAGGGTTCATGTCAGCACCCCTTGGCCCACGTCGTTTCCCTGCTTCCCTCTCTCTATTAATGAGAACATTGCAAACTATTGCTACTGTACACAAGTTGCACTATAATAGGCAGGTACATGGGGATATTGCCACCCCCTGCCATACCCTCCTGCTTCCCAAAGCTACATGACTGTCGCCGAAATGGCAAAAAAAAATAGTGTTTCCACTGATGTCCGCACAGTGTTACTGATGTCTGACACACATAATATTAGTGGCGTACAGTACATTTTGCCTGACATAGACCAAGGTGGGACTAGTTGAAAACAGTGCCAAATTTGCAATTCCCATTTTGGAAACCATTTGGGTAATTTTCCCCCTAAGTTATTCTTGTGCAGGATTTGAGTTTGTGTGTCAGATTGCACAGACTCGCACTTAGCGTAAACACTGACATATCAAAATCAAGTAGCAATACCTCACACACTTATACAATGTTGGAGGACTCAAATCTGGTCTCGGTCTCGAGACCATTTTGGAGGACTCTGTCCGGATAGGAAGTCAATGACTCGGACTCAATCTTGATTCCAAGGGGGGTTGTGGGACTCGGGGACTCGAGTCTTTCATGATAATTTGATCCGGAATAGTACAAAGATACAGTAAGTTTACAGACAAACAATACATAAACATAAGGATCAGAATGGACCAGAAGGAACTCAATCTTATGGCCCCAAGGCCTGTCACCCTAAATAAAGTGATAATGATAAAAAATTATTCTTTTATGCCTCTGCTGAAAGACTGGAGAGAGCCGAAGAAAAGCAGCTCTCTAACATCAGAAGGTAAGGTACCCCATCTGGGAAAGATATCATACAACTCTTGGGTGGGTGATTTATTAGATCCTTGCATGTGCTGCAATGTGCAATAAAATATATCAGTTTCCAGGGATGCAACACCGGACTGCAAAAACTGATATTTTTAATCCAACCTTCGTTAATATATATAATATATATATATATAGGCATATTCATTTCTGTCAAAGCTGAATCGTCTCAGGGATTGGGACAAAAGGACTCGTACTCGACTCGGATGATGAGGAATGGTCTTTGGACTCAGATGGAGGCTCGAGGCCCAACTGCAATACACCGAACCAAATTTGTTATGATTTTTTCTTGCTCCATTGACTGTAGTTAACACAAAGTGACCCTGAAATGAGTTCACATGTGATGAGCATACTTCACTTCCAACACAAAAGACATGACGGAGCTAAATTAATTCTAGGCATAGGCTCTTGTAATGATAGACTTAGTTGACTGCATGCCTTTGGTACAACCTGAGTTTAGTTAGTAAGGTGCCTATGATGAGTACATGAGGTAACTATCATATAGTTAGGTGTAGTCACGTGGAGAGGGATTCATGCGATCAAATTTGAATCAAACTCGCACTTCCAATAGCAGTGGGTGGGGTCCGATCGACTCGGACTCCGTCTCTATTATTCGGAGATTGCCTGTTATTAATCTGAGACGCAACATTATTTGAGAAGAGCGCCCCCATTACCAGGCTCAATTACCCAGAATTTTAAATAATCGACGGACACCGATATTCAAAGCTTATGCCTTTGCTGTTATTAACCAGGGTGTTTGTTTGTACACTCTAATTTGGAGAAAGAGCGCCCCAATTCAGTGATGATGTCACTACTTACGGCCAGTGGGAGAAAGCCCCTAGTCAGGAATAACACCAATGTTGAACTGATCGAGAGAACCAGAATATCTTTTGGCTTTTTTTTGGATTTACGGCTCTGTGAATACCATGAAGCTATAACAAACAAACATTGCGTATACTTACAATACAAACAATTCAGTATATATATCGTAACATCATCATTGACCAATCACGATGCGGGATTCATAGACAATTCAAACAGTGTTGCCTTTGAATTTAGCCGGTTGCAGGCTGTTTCTGGGACTGAAATCATTATACGACTTGATTTTTAACTGACACCCAAGATGGTTTGCGACCAGCCACTGCCTCCTAAAAGTTCACCAACAGCACCGAAACTCTAACAATTTTGACAAAAATCACTGCAGAGCGGATTTCACAGGCAGATGTTCCAGGTGAGGCAGCGTTTTCTGCAAAGATGGTTAGATGGTTAGATATTGAGCTCAAATTGTGAGTCTGAGCCGGATATATAAAGCTAGGCGCTAAACCGTCAGCCAGGCGAACTGTTGTACCTTGTGTGTTAGTAGTTGTTAGTGCATCCAGACCTTGAAAATCGACACCAAAACAAACGGGATGATCAGGGTAAGGCAGAAATACTGGATGAACAATTCCAGAGTGTGTTTATTACGAGGACGCACCAAGTAACCTCATTACCCCCTAGCACAAGTCTGACATGCTGCAATGTACAATTTCAATGAGGAGGAGAACAGAGTGGCAAAATTAATGAACGCCCCTAAAACAAGAGGACAAGCCTCAGGACCAGACAACCTACCCCAACATCGCTCTCAAAACTGCCGCGGCTGAACTTGCACCAGTACTAACTTACATTTCCAACAAGGTATGGATAGGAGTGAACTCCCTGAAGATTGGAGAACTGCTAAAATATGTCCCATTTTCAAGAAGGTGCTAAATCAGACCCAAGTAACTACAGACCTATCTCCCTGACGTGTGTGTTAGTTGTAAGATCATGGAACACATAATGGACAGCCAACTGATGAAGCAACTGAGCGAACATAACATTTAGTGGACGCACAAACTGATTTCAGGAAAAATCGATCATGCGAAAACTCAAATGCATCAGCAACTTCCATTGACATCTAACAAAGAACTACGATGCCATAGGTGACTACAGACCTAGCATCCTGGTTTCAGTTTAAGGGCATTTGAGTGTTCCACACCGTTCGTCTCTACTACTGAGAAATAGACTCATATGGCAACGCAACAAAACCCTTGCGTGGATCAGTATTTCTCATAACGCCTCCAGAGAGTAATCGTGAATGGAAAATTCACTTGGAACCTGGTTCTCAGCGGGTTCCACAAGGCACTGTTCTAGGACCCATTTGTTCATCCTATATTAATGATATTGCCGGGACTGTGTCACACAAAAATCCAACCGAGACTATTTGCTGATGATTGCATTGTCACAAATCCATCACCTCCTGTAAGGATGAAGCCCAGCTCCAGGAAGATCATAACAACTCACAAACTGGTCGAAAAACTGGGGAATGAACTTCAACGCCTCTAAATGCAAAACCATGCGGATTTCCAGAAAACGGGACAACCAGGAAAAGCTGATCACACCATGCTTGGACAGCCTAGAAGAGGTGGAAGAAGAAGAAGACAAGTTACCTGGTGGGGGCGATCCTTAACAAAACAACTTGAAAGGGGACAAAACAAACCAAACACGCAGCGTCCAAGGCCCAAGGGTGTATTGAAGTTCATCAGAGGAAACCTTCGGCCATTTGCTCACAGAAAATGAAAGAAAACCTCTATGTAACACTGTCCAACAACACCTTGAATATGCCTCCTCAGCATGGTACCCTAGTACAAAACCAAACCGAAGACCAATATCCAGAAAGTCCAGCGGGTGCTTGCAAGATTTGTCGTGGCAACTAGAACACATCATCTGTTACCAAAGATTGGCCAACTAAAACTGGAAATCGGTTGAGGAGAGGAGACAAACCAAAGGATAGCAATGGTCCATAAAATTATCCATAAAGAGTAAGACATCGCCTGGATAGATATACTAACCTAAGATAGCAGAGAACTAGAGCTTACAATTCCCGACAATTTTAGGTCTCCCTCATTGTCCACCAAACACCTAAGTCCATTCTTCATCGAATCAGTGAACTCTGGAATGCACTTCCACAGGCAGACACTATTAATACCAATTCTATACAGGTATTAGAGGACCCGAACTCATGGACTTGCGACCAACTACATAGACGAATCCACTAAAATTAGCCCTGCTCTCGCCTAGAAGGTCAAGACCCCAGTATATACCTAGCGGAACTTTTCGGAGGTGGACACTAAAAGTGTTAAAAGGTATCGTATAGGCAGTACATTGAACGGTGAGGGGACCTTGTGGGAAAACGGTCCCATTTGGGATGGGAAAATTGAATTTCAATTGGAATTATCAAGTTTTTATGTGAGTAGACTCCAAGAAACAAAAATCAGGATTTAGTGGTTGATACTCCCACAAATGATAGGAATATTGTTAATTTTTCTGGCTTGCTCATGATGCTAACACAAAGATGCCCTGTGAAGTGAGTTTCGCACGTTGAATAGCCCACTACGGTAGCAGTGAGTGGAGACTAGTTTCGCGAAACTACTACCAAGTGACTACAGCCTTATTGACACCAGACACATTGGCAATTTGCCTTACAAACTGACTGATGTCAACATGAGCTTCAGCAACTTTCTTAGCAGGTTTACGCCTATTGTGAAAAGAGTTACAACACAAAGGTCGAGTGAAGGGGCATTTACATGCATTACTTACTACAAGTTAGCATCAACGAGACTTCTCACATGCTACAGTACAGCATCTCGCATGACAGCAAAAGTGTGCACACTTATACAAAGCCCGTTCCCAGGACTAGCTACACCTATAAAACTGACTACGTTCCACAAGCTGCTGACAAACAGAACATACTTATCGGGAGAGCCCAGGCCACCACCTGTGTTTCCATGAGGCAGACGCTGGCGGGGGCGGGGGTTTGGCGTGGAAGGGCGCGTCGGAGGTGGGCGGGCCGCGGGCTCGTGCTTGGTGGGCGCGGGGCCGCCGCGGGCGCGGACGCGGGTGATCTGTTTCCACGAGACGGGACTCGACGCGCCCGACGCGGGCGTGCGCAGAGACGGGGCGGAATGTGTTCGATGAGCCGTGGCCATTGCTTCTCGTGTATTTCATACAACATCGTCAATGTTTGTTTTCAGCTCTGAAGCCTAGGTCAGACTTGAACACTAATGCTTTTATTATCCCGGAACCCCACCTGTGGGTGTTTCGATTTAGAACCGTTCGTGTGAAGTTAGGCTGATTTCCAATGTGGAACACTTGTGTTCAAAATTCTTACGATGTTGCCGGCTCGTGACATGGAGGGCGGATGGGGGATTTATCATGCCTCCTGCTTAGTGAGACTTATGCCTATCCCCCTTCTCGATCTGCGCTCCAAGTCTGGTTATGGGTCGCAAATGGTGTCCAAGATTTGTACACTTGACAGGTTCAGGCATTATTGTTTAACTTTTCAAAAAGGAAACATCAAGTGTCCACAATGCTGAAACGTCGCTCTTTAGCCCAGCGTGCTCAGTGTTACATTTCAGGGCGGCCCTGAAAGGATAAAATGGGGACCTGTCAAGCCCACCCCCTCCCCCCCCAAAAAGACAAACCTGCCCAATAAATGTATATAACATGCTTATAGATGAATTCTTATTCCTTTCCCTTCTGGTAAAGCTTTACTAATGTCTGAGAGACCTAACAATAAATATTCATCCCCTAGAACTGTGGACAAGTGAATTAACTGCCCATCCGGCAGAGGTGGGGACTCGAGTCCAGTGACTTGGACTCGAGTCCGACTCAAGCCCGATTTTCGTGACTTTCGACTTGACTTGCGATTAACGTACTTGACTTGTGACTTGACCTTGACTTTGCAACCGTCTGACTTGTGACGTGACTTGTGAACTGCCATAACTGACCATCTGGATCGCCATCGCAGTCAGCCGCCAAAATGTTACGATTTTTCACCGTGACCGAAATCAACGAATTTGCAAAACCGTCGGCAGAGCGACACGGGCCGACAAGAGCATTTTGATTCCTTGGCGAAGCCATAAATGAAATCAATGCAGTCACGCGTGTGCGTGTGTGTGTATGGTGTGTGTCTGTATGGGTGTGATTTGTGTGGTGTGTGGTTTGTGTGTGACACTTTCTTTCCCACGCGATACTCTAACAAAGCCAAGCATTATTATGTTCATATCAGGTAGATAAGTGTCCCCCCTGGAAGGGAGAAACCCCTATTGTTTTTGGTACAATCGATTGTCGTTCAAGGTCATTAGAGTTCAAACTTTGAAAAGTGTTTCCCCGCACGATATTTCATGATCGCAAGCATGTCGAAATTCATATTTGGTAGTAGGTGTAACCCCTGGGGGTGATGACCCCTATTGTTTTTTGGTGCCAGTTCACGGTCATTTAGGGTCTCATTGGCAATCTTTATATATATATATAAGTATATATATCTGGCAACGAAACATTTTTAGATGACTGTCGTAATGAAAGTTTTGTTCGTCTGGGAGAATTACATCTGGTGACCAACTGTTACCTCATTTGACCTATCGACCTTCTGACCTCATTTGACCTCGACCTAGTGATTTTGCCTGCTTTTTGTATTGGCGGGAACGTCTTGTTTTAAGACAACAAAAAGTCCATGACACTACATACTACGAACTCTTATCACAAGCTATCTCAATGATGTGGAAGGTCAAGACACTCTAAAATCGGCATATATCCCCTCGGCACCGAAACATTTTGGAGGAATTTCATAATTGAAAGTTTCGTTCGTCTGGGTGAAATACATCCGGTGACCAATTGACCTCATTTGACCTATTGACCTTTTCACCTCAATTTGACCTTTTGACTCATGGTGATTTTGCATGCTTTTTTAAGTTGGCCGAAGCGGTCTTGTTAGACAAACGAAAAAGTCAATGACTCTAACATACTACGATACTGTTATCACAAGCTATCTCATGACTGTGGCAGGTCAGACAGCTAAAACCCGGCATGTGATAAATTTGATATTGACATCTGCTCCTCAGCATGATATCTAATGAATGCAAGTAGCTATCAAGTTCAAATTCATGTGTGGATTGTACACATGTGACGAATAACCCTATTGTTTTTGGTTATCAGGTCCGTTCATTCCAAGGTCCCATAGGACAATCCTTACATATTTGGCAACGATCAACTTGTACAGAGTGACAACAAGCCTATAGCCAACCAACAAATATTTTCCCCCCAGTGAAGACCGTAACAAATCTTGAATTGTAATTTTATGGTTATTCCTGATATGTTTGAGATTGACTAGCACAAATATTCCCCCGAGCAAGACGTACACATTCTGAATTGTCCCATTTTTTATTAGCCCAGTCCATCCTCTATTTACCTCCTGACAGTAGTGGGTGTTGCTAGGGGGGGGTGGGTAATTTTGGTCTTGCACGCACCCCCCCTCCCCCGTTTCATAGGCAGCTTATGAAATTTAAAAATGTGCCCTGTTTGAGCCTGTCACTGCATTTATTGACACATTCCTAATTTGCCAAGCAGAAACGACCTCTTCTTGCGTACCTCCTCTCATTTGTGTTACATTTTCGACGCACCCACCAAAGTGTTTGTGTTGCCCTCTTCATAAAATCGTGGGTTTGGCTTTCATTCCCCCCTCCCCCCTCTCCCTTTCCCCAATAACAATTATTTCCCCATGACAGTACAAAATTCTTCCATTGTCCATTTTATATTATTACCTGGATATGTCTGAGTATTGGACTATAGCACCAGTGACCAGCCTATGTAGTGTTGTATGTAACCAGTCTGATCAGTAGTGGTCAGTGTTGCTATGGGTGGCGTGCATTGCAAGTCAGATCTCCTCTTTCTTACTACATGCACCCCCCCCCCCCCTCCCCCAGGTTTCATAGCAGCCTATTAAATTGAAAATGTAGCCCTAATTTAAGCCCTGCATCACTGCATTCATTGCAATTCCCTAATTGAAGGCAGATCCGTTTCTTTTTGCGTATACTTCTATACGAGATATGGATATCGATGGGAGGGGTAAAACAAACTGGAACTGCACTTTCTTTCTTCCTAAGGCGTATATTATATTTACTCGAGGGAGAATGCCAAGTTTGGTTTGCTTTACATTATTAACAACGGTGTATGTCTTCAATTTCCCATTTAACTATTATTACACAAATGCACACCAGGAAATGTCCGCTGAATTAATTTAGAACACCTATGTAGCCATCCATTACCTCTTTCAACCACTGTCCTGCATTGTGTACGTGTATACTATAATAAGCCCCAGTTGACTGGTCCACATTCCCAATCCTCAAAGGATTTAATCTCTCTCAATCTGTGTGTGTGAGACTGCCAAGAGTGAGAAGTAAAACCAACACATATTAAACTTTTGACTGCCTGTTGGACATTCAGTGTGGAAATTGTACCTGGCACTGCACTGCTCAGACGTATTGGAGAGGTGGTAATCCATTTATTCCTTTTGCACTCAGTCACTGATTATCTGATTGTTCCACATTCCCCTACTGGGAACGAAACACACTTCCAGGTTGTGAATGACTTGACATGCAGGACTGACCTGGTTATTATTCCTTGATCATGACAGCCCTAATGAAGGGATTAACTGTGGTGTGTGTAGAAGCAGTGAGTTGGAGGAAGAAGAAAGCACGGATAAGGAAACTTCCTGAAGTAAGGAAGGGCCAACATTGTGGCCTTTTTTTGCGATTGAGCAAATTGAGGGCATTACCCTGTAACCCATGAGCAAAAAGTGAGGGCATTAACCTGTACGCCCAGGCAGCAATGGGCGGGTTTAAGTCTATAATATCTCTCTTCTTCCCCATTGCCTCTCTATCTGGTTTTGACTGTCCATGATGTGACTATTTGGGGAAAGTGATTGGCCAGGATAAAAACATCTTAAACAATTGGCCAGAAGTCATACTGGATCAACATTTAACTGAGCCCACATAATAAAGAAATGTCTCAACATGCTATATATCTAGAAAATTCGAGATCTGTCTGTTCTATTATCGATTTTGTTTATTCTCGTGCAGCAGATATATTTTTTATGGGAGGTGCGCCTGGGGGTGGGTCATATAGAGAGACATTCCTCACCCCACCAATGTAGGAGTAGAATATGTGATTTTGACAGCCCTTGTGCGAAGTTTGACTAAAATGCAATACTACATTTGATGACTGTAAAATGGCTATTGAACAAGTATTCTGACAGTTTATTGCACTTGTCAATTGCATGACCCCCCCCTTGTCCCCAGACAAGGTGAGTCATTGCACTTCAACAAAATGATGACCCCTCAGTCACTTTAGTGAAACCATATATGAAAATTTTATATACCCCACAGTCTACTTTGAAGATCCACAGACACTCTGCTGTACAAATGAAAACTCTTGACTGCAATGACTTACCCCTCAGTCAATTATTGATTAACGACATATGGTACACTGCCACGTGTGAGACCACCCCAGCTCTGGACCGGATGTACCTACAATGACTCGCCTTGCCAGGGTAGTGGAGGGATTCCAACTTGATAACTATACGCCTGTCGTGCACCTTCTCGTTCCCCACACATGTACCCCTAAAAAAGATATTTTTTCACATTTGTCGATGATGTTGTCTCCGATTCAAAGAACTGCACTTCATTCAATCTATCGGCTTTGACCACACCAGTCACTTATGAGTATTGAATGTTGCTAAAGTGATCCTCATCATTTAGCCGTGCCTGCAGTTCTGCTGACTTAGTGTTACGGTCGGTGGGACTTCCCACATCTGAATGGAAACCATTGACCTCGTGGTATTACTCGTGACTTTACCCTTTCACCTTCCTCTCATATGATTATACCCTTATTACGCAGAGCTTTTATTTTTCAGTAATTTCAGTCAATTGCCTCAGTCATGTAACTTTTTGACCTTGTCAAAGCACAGTATCGTCATCTCATGGCGCGATTGAATATTGCAGGTGATCGGTTTTGTGTCAGCTTGTGGTTTTCAGTTGCACAAACACGTCGTTTCCACTTGCGGGTTTGGATATAGCTGAGTAAGGGACATGTCATGAAAAAAGCAAGGAATCACTACGCAGCGTTGGGTTTCCTTTGTGGATACTACCGTTATACGTAGCCTCAGTCTGCGGCGCGAACTGAGGGGGGGGTGGTGGTTTTTGGGTTGGGGCTCAGACCCCCATTGCAAAAAATGAGGGGGCCAAACGCTTGCTTAGCCCCACCCCCCCCTCAATTTATGCAGAGTGTTCTTCTCAAACATTCAACTGTATGTATTAATTGCGTCATTGCCTGATTGTTAAAAAAATTTATATTTCAACATTCTAGGATACTCCCCGTGAACTAGTGATCAATCAATCAAATTAACACTCGTGAGCTAATACCTTTCATAGCATTGAGAGTCATCTTCCATTTGCATCTCTTGCGCGCCCCGTAATGGCCGTAATTTTGATACTCCTCGTCGAAGTACAAAGGCCTTACTCGCGCGTCTGCCACGGTTTGAACATATTCACTACTTCGAAACCGATGACCACCTCCTGAGGGATAGGATGAACATGTCCGGACCGTATGCTATTCTACGCTGGGACGATAATTGTCCTCATGGATCATATTTTTTCAGCCAAAATTAAGTGGTACCACATGAAATAAAACAATCTGACAATTAGGTCAATATCACGCGACTAGTGTAATTCAAAAATGCAAACTCCTGGCGTCTTTTCATTGATAATTGTGATTAGGGCCACATTATGTACCCATAGCCCGTTCATCAATCTTGCTCCAGGCAACCATCAATCAAATCAATGGAGGTTGCGATGCTGTCAGGACGTAGAGGCCTAATTACTTACTATAATTATGAACTAAGTCAGATGGCCATTAAAATGAATTTAACAGCACTTCGGTGTATATATAGGGCTACGCATATGAAACAGTGGTGCGTAGGATTATTTCCTTGTATTTTATTTCGCTGGTAATATGCCGTGTCACCTGATTAACGAAGGCTGAACTATTTCGAATTAATTCAAGACAAAACTTGTTCCTACTCAGCATGGGCTTCATTCTTCAGATGAGTTAAGATATGTAAAAAATAAGTAATAGTATGAAAAGTATCAATTTTGAAAAATGGATGTAGTTGATGTACAGGAAGTTGGTAGGATATATTTAGCAAAAAGAGCATACCAAATTTAAAGAATAAAAATTTCGGTGGGATCACTATCATCCACGACAGTGGAAGGATTACTTTGGTCAATTGGTCGGTCAAAATCTTCAAATTTTTGCAATTTCAAATGGTTGTTTAACATAGCTCAAATATAGCACATGGACATAGCTGATACTTCACGGAAACGACCAGCGCATCTAAAAATGTCAACACGTAGCATACTTAGAAAGGGTGTTAAATGTAAAATAGGAGGTATCAATGAATACCTGTTTACGGAGCAGGGCCTTCAAAAGTCGCCGGTCGCCGGCGGGAAATCGCCGCCTAGATAAGCATTGGCCGCCGGCCTACTTGTTAAAATGGCAAAAAATAATTTACTAATATTTCCCCGTTTATGTGAAAATACAAATCGGACATATGATTGTCAAAACTGTTGTGCATAAAAGAGCATTAAGGCTTGTTCTGACAGTAAAGTTGCACACTAACAGAGTCACGAATGACGCTATTGTAGAGAAACCACAGCTGTAAGATCATAGATTACCGGTATGGGTACCAAACACGGGTATAAATAAAACATGTATTTTCTCGCCGAACCAAGCGCCGCCCGCGTACATCGCAGCTCAATTCGCAACCTGTTGAAAATAGTGTTCAAAACGATTATCGGTACGGAATCGGGCACCCGATATGGCATAATCGGAAATCGGTATCGGAATCGGTAAAGGGCTCATCTAGTTCCGATCACGAATAACGATTACCCATAACACATGGGCAGCAGAAATTCAACATTTTCGCTCTCGAATAGGAACATATGTACGTAAACCAAACAACATTCAAAATATCACACGGTTGAAGAAAAATGTCTTGCGATTGCCAAATGCGAGGGGCATCCTCCCCCCCCCCCCCCCCCTCTGAAACCCGCACTGCCCGACAAATAAAACTACAGAAACGATCGTGCATTCAGCCGTAACATACAGGCGCGGATCCAGCGGGGGTGAGCACCCGGCGCGCGGCCCCCCTAAAAATTCGAGAGGATTTTTTTTTTGCCGGCCTGAGCCGTTGACACAAGCCCATCTGCAGCGTCCCACTGTCAGAAGAAGCACCACGATGGCGGATGGGTTGTATTGTTAGTATTCTTCGTACTCAAAAGCTATCGCGTTCTAGGCACGGCACACTCTACTATTAGTAACGGACCGAGTGCGCTGTACAGGGCTATAATGATTGCGACGACATTGTGGTGATTCCCCACGTTATTTAGAGCGGCAACGCGCTTTGAATTGTGCTGCGGCGAAAACAAACTCTCTGATGTGAAGAAACATTCCGGTTCGGCAGGATGTAGCCATGGGCGTTAACAAGTGGGGGGACGGGGGTCATTCCCCCCACTTTCAAAAGTGGGGGAGGAATATTCTATCGTGGACCCCCCCCCCCGGACCATAATAAAAATAATACGACATGCCGATTCAGTATCACTCTAAACTGATCAATTTTTGTCTAACCAAACAAAAATCGCGTTGGGAATTTGTCTTTAGTCCCACTAATTCCAGGTGCGGACCCCAGGTGAAGATATGGGTCCGGACTAGGGCCGGAAAGTCGAAGAATTTACCCATGTGGCATTACCGAATTATCGAATTTTAAATAGAAATAGCTAAAAGCGCATAACTCGTTTTGCGCGCAATGTCGTTTTTATCCAGGCGTTGTAGGCTTATTATGCGAAGTAATGCTGCGAATACGTTTGTTCACTACGAATATTTCGCCTTGGGGGAAGACCCCCCCCCCCCCATTTTCTGAGATGGAAAATTCGTGACGAATCTGGGAAGAAAAAGCAAAGTGGAAAAAATGTGGTAATGTCTTGCAAACTTTCGATAAATGACCGGAAAACATGCAAAAAAATTCGCGCGCTTAGCGCGGCCGGCAGTTCCCGAGGACTGCAGGTAAAAATTCGCGGTAAAAAGTTATGCTCCATTATTGGAAGGGTCCGACGTTATGGCTTTTCTGGATCCACAGGGACTGTCAGTTAGACCATGGATCCCACGCCAAAAAAAAGCCAGAGCAGAAAAGGAATAAAAAAAATAACATGTGTGATATTCGATAAATCATCTTAGTATGCACCAATGACCAACTTTGTGGGGTGTCTTTTACTTAAAGCACACATGTAGATGGGTGCTATTGAGCTGGCAAGTGCCATTTCCGTCGATATGGGGGTATGAGAAATCTGAAATTTATTGGTACGCTCGCGCCAACCGATCTGGCGCCTCGCTTAGATGGTCATTGCATTCGATATTGTCCCATCCCACCACACTTTTCACATAGATCGACGCCGGTTTGTAAACTAAAAAAATTTTTTTTTTTGTCGTCACGCGGGGTTAAATGTCCCACGAGAACCTGCGGTCATAGATTAGCTCGTGTGAAGAAGAATAATGATTTACGGTCATTTGGCATGTTTCATACCCCGGATTCACCGTTGCATGCGCCACTAGGGATGGTCTGACGGGACTCAGATTCACAAGCACGAAAACACACCCCTCTTGAAGAATCTGATCCATGCCTGGTCAAAGTAGTGGCTATAAGGGGGGGTTTGTTTTTTTTGGGGGGGTGCAACCACTCACTTTACTCACCATGGGGATTGAGAGACAAAAGTACCTGTACATGGCATGTTGGTGGGTTTGTGTTATCGTATTTATTCATACACCAAAATTGACAAATGTAACTTTTTCATAATTTTCTTCTAGAGTTGTCCTCATTCTACATCAAGGATGATGTCCACTCAAGGGGAAAGGTCCAGCCTGATCAGCGTTGCGGGGCAATGAGCCTGCTGGGCTAAACCGAGTTGGCAAGAAATAAATTCTCACAATCTTCTCCAAAAGGACCATATTACGCACACAAAAACAATATATTCATTGGACCCCCTTCCCCTCCAGGAAGCTCGACACGTCAATTTAGCTTTGATCGGCGATTGATGCTGTGTCGTTGTGTGAAAAGTGGGTAGACTCTCGTGATCTCAGTGACCTTAAAATTCATCCAAAACAATTTCACTTTCACGATGGCGTTAGAAAAGAGTCAAAGTCCATACGCGCAAGTGGAACACATCTGTGTGAAGACTTTGTCCACATCAACGGCACCAAATATGTTGTATATTTGGGATCACTACTTGGCAAATTTGTCGTGGGTACTAACGTTGAAGTGTGTGAATGCAGGAGGTAGTCTTAATGGACCACCAGTGTTCCTCTAAAATCCATGAAACATCATTTCAGAATTTTTTGGTTATGCTTTTTTCAGACAAAATACACGAGAAATGCCGTTTCCGGCCATCTGGGAGGTCTCTGACCAGAAATTTTCTGGTGACCGGCTTTTCGCGCCAAACCCTGGTGGCGCTCCGCTTAGATGGACAAACATGATGAATCTCATAGGCCTTGCCCCACACACCGCCAGACCTCGGCACCCCCGATGGCCCCCTACTAAAAAATGTCTGGCTACGCTGATCAGGTACGTGAGTCAAATCAAATAAAAGTTCAGTGGGGGAATCCAGCGCACCCCCCCCCCTCCTCCCGATTGGGGGCTTTGCGCCTCCTGCGCTCCCATATCTTCTCCCATTATATTATGTTGATAATTTTGGCCGCCCATCTAACCGAAAAATCCTGGATCCGCCCCGGACATAAACTAGGTCATATGCTGTGCATCGCGCTATACACTACACATATGACATGAGCACTCTCAAACTACGAATGGCATATGCGACCACATAACCAGTGCTCGATTTGGCATGGATACCGGAAGCAAGACAAGGCTTGGAATTTGATTGTGAATGCGCTAAAGTCATTGCGACGAAAACCAAATAAGTATCATCGTTTGTAGCCCAGTGAGAAATTGGTGAATCAGGACCATTCATTCATCATGGCATGGAGTACACGTAGGTCTACGCGAGTCACAGGGCCAACAGCAAACATATTTGGTGAATCGCGACCGCTACCGCTCGAGTGTTTCGGTCTAACTACAGGGCCCAATGCGAAAAACCCCATAGACGTCCAAGTGTGTGCGGAGAGCCGATCGAACGTTGATACTATCTTTTTGTTTGTGTACGGTGTATGCACGGAAAGTCTTTTCAGGCTTCTCGGTAGCTGCCGCGCTTATAGACTTTATAATATTCAAAAAGAGTATCGGAGCTTCAGCGAAATCATTTCGAAAGATGGCCGTCTATTATTTTGTTCCTTCACGGGAGCCCAAACTGATGCATACAATAAAAAGATGGAATCTGTTAAGTATTAACTTGATGAAACTAAAGCGATTATGGACTACCCCTGTAGGTTCTATTGATGGGAATTAAATCAGGGCCTTCACGTAAGGCAAGACATGGGATGTTGTAATGTGCGGAATTGAAAACGGTATTCGGAATCGGACCGATGGAAAAAATAATCGGTACTCGGTAACATCCGATATTGGCCATAATCGTTTGTTGAACACTAGTTTTGAAAATGATGGGGGG
This sequence comes from Sclerodactyla briareus, assembly GCA_026419785.1. Lineage (NCBI taxonomy): Eukaryota > Metazoa > Echinodermata > Holothuroidea > Dendrochirotida > Sclerodactylidae > Sclerodactyla > Sclerodactyla briareus. Next base: position 118,345 of record JAODTK010004021.1, on the reverse strand, counting down.
GTAGAACGCCCCACGTGTGTTGCGAGCTGTGTAGGCTTGCATTATTTGCTGAAAATATCAGTCGGCCGCGGACATAGCAGCTTTATGGTAAGTAAGAATAACACTGCATGCAACGCTATATGTTGCTTGCTTACTCGCCCAATGCCGTTGCACTAGTTTCAATACATAGCCCTGTTCGGAACAGGGCGGTCAGCACCTACTTACTGCTTTCACAGCATTATGACAATGCATCCCACTGATAATTACAGCAGCGGTCCAACAACTACCACCAAGTAGGCCACTCCTATTGACCTGGTACAGGCCGCCGACAGCAAACCTTTTATCGCACCACAATTACATTATGGAGTTTCAACTGACTCTGTGATTATAGTCCCCACTTCGGGAGATTATGGTTTTGCCTCCGTCGTGTCCGCCGCGTCCGCCCCGCCGAGTCCGCCGCGCGGAGATTTTCGCGTTAGAGCGATAACTCTCCAACGCTTTACTCGATTTAGCTCATGACCCCATGGAGATCTTGAATGCTTCCGAAAACTGGTATTACCGTAAGCTTGCTGCCCTCTGCATGGTTGATTTTCGCGAAAACATTTCCAAGTTTGTCGATCCACACGAAACTGGTACTCAGGGGTGACAATGGTCCAGAAAAAAATGGCATTTTTCATGGTCATCGAGGTCAAAATTTGTGTAATTTTTTGCAACAGTACGTTCTGGCGAAAATTTGGTTATTAGGGGTAACATTTGGTCCCGAAAAACATGGCAGCATTTTCAAGGCATCCGGTTCAAAATTTGCGATATTTTTTGCTCAACGGTCATTAAGGGTCCCTTAGGGGTCAAAAACTGATTTTGGTACTTGTTCGGGCTATAGCACTGGGCATGTCATCAGAATGCAAAAGCTCCTAGGTGTGGATGTATCACATGGAGAGTTACGATTATCAAAAAACCGCCTTGTAATTGAAGGTCATTCAAGGTCGCTAAGGGTCAAAACGTTTTCGGGCCATAATCAGAGAGTTGAATATTTGCGAAGGCTGGAAGGTTCACCATTGTGAGCAATTGTTGACCTGCATGTGTGTGACTCTGACACTTCAATTTGACCTCTGTCGGGTGGTCATTTGGTTAAAGGGTGAGTCTTGTAATAAAAGGCTTATTTGAAGGGAGTTACGGGCAAAAAAAAGAGAAACTGGATTTTTGGATATGTGATAGACCTTTGTTGTCTTGAGGGAGGAGGACCAATCCCGTTCGATCGAACATTTACTTTGGTAGTTATAAGGGTTCAAAGTTTAATTTAATAGCTTTTCGCCAATAACATTAGGCGTGTTCATTGGAATGCAATATGCTTCTAGGGAGGGATGCATCACATGGAGAGTAACAATTTTATAAAAGCGCCATGTCATTGAAGGTCATTCAAGGTCAGTAGGGGTCAAAAACTGATTTGAGTACTTTTTGCCAATAGCATGGGATGTTCCATCAGAATGCAAAATGCTCCTAGGGTGGATGTATCACATGGTGAGTTACAATTCATAAAAAACTGCCATGTCATTAAAGGTATTCAAGGTACTTAGGGGTCAAAAACTGTTCTGGCCATAATAGGTGGAGAAATGGAATATCTGTGAAGGCTGGAAGATGCACCATTGTTGATATTATTGTGGACCTGCATGTGTGGGACCTTGACCTCAATGACCTCTGCTCGGGTGGTCATGTGGTTAACGGTTGAGTCTTGATAAATGTGCTTACTTTAGGAGTTACGGGCAAAAAAATAGAAACTGTTATTTTTGGATATGTGATAGACCTCTGTGGGCTTTATAGAGGAAACCAAAACTCCCGCTTCGATCGGACGCATACTTTGGTAGTTACAAGGGGTCAAAGTTTAATTTATAGCTTGTTCGCAATAACATTGGCGTGTTCATTGACTGCCAATATGCTTATAGGAGTAGATGCATCACATGGAGAGTAACAATTTTTATAAGAACGGCCATGTCATTGAGGTCATTAAAGGTCACGGAGAAGGGTCAAAAAACTGATTTAATACTTTTTGGCAATAGCACTGGCGTGTATCAGGGAATGCAAAATGCTGCTAGGAGTGGATGTAGCACATGGAGGTTACAATTTCATAAAAAACTGCCATGTCATTAAAGGGTCATCAAGGTTCCTTAGGGAAACAACGGGTGCAAAAAGTTTTATGGTCCATTATCGGAGAATGGATATCTGGAAGGCTGGAAGGTTAACCATGTGATATAATTGTGAACTGCATGTGTGTGACTATGACCTCAATTTGGCCTCTGTGGGTCGGTATGTGGTTAAAGGTTGAGTCTGGAATTAATGTGCCCCTCATATTTAAGGAAGGTAAACGGGCAAAAAAAAGAAATGGTTATGGAAAGTGGGGATATACAAGTTGGCTGGTTTAGCAAGGCGGGGGTAGTAAGGAATGGACTTATTAGCGATCGTCGATCCCACCTCGATCCACGATACTGCGATGTTTGTATTTTCGCGGGGGCCCACAATCTAGAATGACTTAAATGGATTAGTGGGCAATTGATGGAAAAAATAAAATACATAAAGGTCAAGCGCAGATCTGGTGGCTTTTAGGGCGATTTTACACTGTGACTGGATTCAGTTCCTCAAGCTTAAAATGATCACAGTTACGTAGGGCCTCTACTGACAATTGCCACTAGCGACTGTTTTGCTGGGGCCCGGCGGCGTACAGATTTACGATTGAAAGAACGAAGTAAGGTAAATTCTGCCCTGCATAACAGCATGGCTGTTGCCATACGAAGTTGTCATAAATTCTCTTCAAACTATCGATACAAAACGGAGAAAATACAACCATTATTATACAAATATATTTTGGGGGCAATCTTTTGACTTGAGAAGGCATGCTTAAAAGAGGGCATTGTGAAAATGAAGTCCCATACAGTGAGCTGCAAGTATGCAGTGTAATATAACGATCGCTAGCATTATTTTAGGCAAGAGCTAATACCGGTCTGGCACCGATACCGGCAGGGCTCGGTAAGAACGGTTCAAAAAATATAGGTACCGCGCCAACCCTAACAAGGAGTGGAAAAGGGTGTGAACGGGATGAAAGGGTTCATGAAATCATGGATGATGGAAGAGAAAGAGAAATAAGGTAAAGTTACTTCACATGATACAGGTTCTGTTCTGTATTAGTAGTATTTGACAATAAAAAAACAAGACACAGAAAATGAAAAAAAAAACAATACATTACCCCAAAATTTTAGTCATGTCCGTTGTTCAAATTCTATCAAAGATTGCACCATTGCGTCATGACAACCCCCATGAGCAAAAAATTTCCAAGGGGAGGGGGACAACCCCCTCCCCTTTTAGTTCGAGACCCCTCCCCCAGGACAGGGCGATTCACTCATTCATACTGGACTTTCTTATTCACAGTACCCTGTTACTGGGATAAAATGAAGGCCAGGACGGAGAAGTGACATTTTTCAGTCAACTTGTATAAAACTTATATTCAAATTGCCTTTTGTTCTTGATTTTGTACTGATATTCATGCAGTTTCACACATGAGACCTGTAGTTTATGCCTAGATATTTGTAGAAGGCCACTCCGCAAATTGCCGTTTCCGGCCTTCTAGAGGGCCTGGGAAAACCCAAAAAGTCTTGTCCACACGCGCCCACCAAAGTGGCGCTACGCTTAGAAAATAAACAGTCACTTAGCCCTCCCCCCAAATAAAAATTAATTCCGGCCGCCGCCTGATACGTAAGTCGTCCCCGGTCAGGGCGGCGCGGTATCGTACCAACCACTAATAAGGCATTGCCCTAGCATGCCCAAGCACCGTACCGTATGTGGCAGAGAAAGTCGGCATACTGCATGTATATCTCGAGCTAGTCTGTCTCGGATACAAGTACACGTGTAGAGAATCGATACAGCTACAGCGGGGGTTGCCCAATGTCCAGATATCTCGTTTATTTATGTCACAAAAGATCCAAAAATGACGTCAAAGTCTGAAATCCTTTGTAAAAAGGATAAGTCAGAACGAAACTTTGGTTGATCAAGCTGAAATCTATGAGGAGTGTAAAAGACCCTATTGCGTTGGGTGTTGTTTGATACGTGAGTCATTTTGTGGGGGAAAATTAGTGAATTGTGAAAAAAATTGAAATTTTTGGCAATTTTGGCTTGTAACACATGTTAATTGTGTTACCATAATGAGGACATGCTCCCTATTGTTTTGGGGTTCAGGTCAAAAAGGTAATCTTAAGGTCACAGAGGTCAAAGTCTGAATCCTTGTACACCGATAAGTCCAGGGTTCATTAGGAGGAAATTAGGAGGAAATTGTAAGAAAATGAGATTTGCCCAATTTTGGCTTGTAACACAATAATTGACCCCACCTGGATGGATGACGCTCATACGGTATGTGTGTTACCCATAATGAGTAAGGACATGATCCCTATGTTTGGTTCGGGGTCAGTCCAAAGGTATTTGATTGTCACCAGAGGTTGAAATAAGAAATCCCTAAAGTCAAAGTCTGGTGCAACGTAATTACGTGGTACATTACCATTTTTCGTGTCTGGTCATATGTTATCAGAAAAACAGTCAAGGTATCACTAAGCCTCGTGGCTTTTTGGTTTTCAAGAGCAATCACAGAGATTCTTAGACAGTGTTTCTCAAAGTGATCCCTCCGCCCCTGGGGGCGCTGGAAGTTTTAGGTGGCTCTATAGAATCAATGTGGAAAGGGGGGGGGGGGCATGAATGGGTTGGGAGTCCCTGATGAACTACGGATTTATGGACGTTTTCCTATCCTACTCGTTGAATTGAAAGAGGATTCAGCACGGTCTGGTGTGCGTCCAAGTATCGGAACCCCCTTGCATTACTAGGAGGCATGTAGGAGGGGCGATCTGTGTCTCGTTCGGACTCTTCCTTACTAAGATGCAGTCAGACATTCGGAATCTTACAGTGTTGCACCAAGCTCCCTTCACACTGACTGAACTTTGAACCCCATTCAGAGTATGTGGTATGTTTATCGTTTGCAACATATTTGGATACTGTTAATTCATATTAGGATCAAAACAACAATTCTGAAACGAGGTCCATTTTTATGGTTTGACCGACTCCTGAAAAAAGGTGGGAAGGGGGGAGTTGAATCGGTTCTGTTCAAAATGGTGGAAGAGGGTGCAGGTCTGAAAAAAGTTGAGAACGCTATTTATTAAACCATCTATTACAGTCGCATAATGTAAGCTCGGTGTGACCATGGATTAAGGACGGCGGGACCATATTTTTTCTGAATTTTTGACATAGGATGGACTAGGATGTTAGATTTTTAGTTTCAAGAACAAAGGAATGTTAATGGGGTTTTTGTTGTCCTACTAGAGTACAAGTACTTACACCATAGTGTAGGTGTTGATGATGAAGTTGAGAGCCTGAAGGTGATTAGCAAGGCAACTGGGATGTTGTCATTCATATAGCCAACTCCTAGTTCCGACTTCTCCTAATTCAAACATGTGGCCCTTTAGATCAGAACAGCCAATTGTAATCACGATTTGTTAATCCTGTAAATAAGAATAATAAAGTTGCCTGTCACCTTGCATGATTAAATTTCAATGAGCACATAACAGGGTTTTGCTATTTATGGACCATTTTTCCGCATTCGGAGCGGGAATTGATGTGATTGTGATTAGATGGTAAAAGCTTGACAACCCTAAAGAAACACCATTTGGCAACACAAGATGTCACCATGGGTGGAGGATGGAGCATCAGGCTATCCGCCAGAAGGCCCATGTCGTATCTTAGTGATGGATACATGATCAAATGATTTTCTGAGGTAGAGGTCATGGTCCAAAGAATCAGGTGCCCCACAATTGTGAGTGCTGCTAGTTGAACTGCAAGGCATAAAACGGTATCTAATGGACATTCAAGCGTCGCCTTAATTACCTAGGAAATGCAGCAGCGGTCCTTGATGAAATACCTCGCCCCGTACGTATATGGAGTGGAAAATCTGAATTAGTATCTGGCCTGGAGTTCCTATAATGTATGTACTATGTTAAGGTTTCAAATAGCAAAACACCATAATTCATTCAACAAGAATTACTGACGAATTGCACTGCTTTAGGAGTGCAGTATCAGCTCAATGTTCTAGTTCGTCAAGTGAATGAATAGAGAACCTGTTTTATCTCACTGAAATCACTGTTAGTAAAACCATTATTTTTCAGAGTTTCAGAAAGCTCTAGAGTGCCTAATACCATAGGCTCTGCTCCTAACATAACGGCCACTGCTTTCAATTGCAATTTGGGCTTCAATTGAGCCAGCAAACGTTGACACTGGGCAACCACTACAAAGTAATCATAGATGGCGCTTAAGGCACTCATTCAAAGTGAACATCTTTGCATCTTTCACGTGAGAGCCGGCAGTACCAAAACAGATCCAAAAAAGAAAAATATCCAATCTAGTTTTGACCCGCAATTTGGAGACTGTTAATTAGTGAATATTTTACAGCGTTATGGTTTTCAATACCCTCGTTTGTATTACGAACAATCATGACTCGCTTTCATTCTGCACATTCTGCTGTGATACGCAACATTCAAAGCACTTGAGTTACTTATCATTAATCTAGGGACATTGGCCAACTTGTCAATCAGACACAGTTGTGCACTTCCTGATCTTATCGTCACACCATACGAGATGTAGGCTAAGGTGACGCTATACCAGCCCCTGCGAGACTTCACTGACTTGTAACTTGGACTTGGACTTGCCTCAGATGACTTGCGACTTGTCTTGACTTGGCTTTTTCCATTGACTTGTGACTTGACTTGGCTTGCATTTTTCCATGACTTGTGACTGTGACTTGGACTTGCACCGCTGACTTGCGACTTGACTTGGCCTTGAAGAAAGTGACTTGTCCCCACCTCTGCCGATCGGTCGATTCGCTGACATAATCATCAAGATGCTTTCCCCAAGGGACATCTCCTTGGACCAGCTGGTATTTGCCCTTGAAGTGTTTCAGTGTCTGGGGGGATTCTTGACGTGAAACCGAACGCAACGTGGAGTGGGGGCTACGGCTTATAACTGACAAAAATGAAATTTGTGGAAGGAAATATATGGGATACTATTTTTTCCCCCGAAAATGTTCCCAGAACGTAAAATACTGCATCATCGGCCTCAACGAGCGTATTCCACAAGGCTCCATCTCCCATTTTTCAACTTCGAACGATTTCATATAAACTTTGAGTTCGTCGTTTTCTGTCGGAATTGAACGGATTTTCATCATTGAAACGTTTACTTCAGTCTAATATTTGCCAGCGCGATCCGAACTCGACTATGAAAATGAGAGAATGCAAATAATTCAATCATTCCATTTTGATAAAATTAATTCTCAGTCTGCGGTAGGAACCACAAGAATTTGGCACCTGTCATAAGGTGGGTCATTATAGCTATGGCACCCGGTTCAAGGGGCTTGTTCTGTAATGAATTCTCAGCATTTTCCTTAAGGTAAGGTTCATATTCGAGTCTGAAGGAGGCTCCTTCAGACTCGATATGAACCTCACCTTTGTCCTCCAATGATTGCCATTCAACTTGCCCAAGCGTTGGCCAATCTCTGTTGCGCCAGCACGATCTGTTATTACACTTCAAGATAATGTTCCTAAAACAGCTAGTAGACGGAACTTTTCATGGCGTTTTCAACACGTGTTGGGTGGTGGGGTACTGACCGAGCTGTATAAGCATTAAGCAGCACCACAAATGGCATCTTCAACGCTGTAGAATTCAACCAAGTGGGTCCATGCTAGCTATTAGCTATATATTCTTCAGTGCACTAATTTGTTCACTACAAGTTCCCATGATAAAAGGAAATTCTCGAAATGGCAATACCACGCGCGACACTCGCGGCGGCAGTAAAATAGCCCACAAGATCGATTCCGAAAAAACGACATGCGCCCATATAATGGACCAGCAGGGGTCGGAAGAAGTGCTCTAAAGTGCGCTCCAAAGTAATTTGGGGAAATTTTTTTAAGGGTAAATCAGGGGTTGGCGGAGGAACACCAGTATATATGTGGTATGCTGCTGGAAGGTGTTTTTCGACAACAAGGCCAGCTTTTTTCACATCATGAAAGTTAACAAGGAATGAAAAATGTGAACATACCTCACACTATAATCACAACTAAGTACACCATTTTTTTCTCCCCAGGGGCGTAGATGGAGAGAGATGATGTGAACACTCATAATTCCAGGACACTCGTTAACCCTTCAAGTTTGTAATTTGGCTAACGCCTCTACCATCCGGGCAATAAAGTTTCACAGGCGCGCCAGAGGCGACCCATGGAGCTATTAAATTTGCTGGAGAGAGCTTAAGACGCGTAAGTAGTAGGTGCGGAAAGGAAGTCTCACCTATCCGACGTGCTCAGTGATCAACTCCGCCACGTATCACGATCGGTTTACGGTTTATTGCCATGGGCGTCAATCAGGGGGCCGGGTGGAACGTCCCCCACTCTTTGAAGAAAGGGAAAATATCACAATTGTCCACAAATGTTTGACATAAGAGGACATGATGTCGATATGCCTCTCGGTTTTGGGATATGATATCTATATTTAGGCGCGGGAATTGAAGGCATTTAGCAACAGAAGACTGATGGGACAAGATTATGAAACGCCCAATTTTTCAGCGAATGCCGAGTTGGGTGCAACTATTTTCGCGCCCCGCTCGGGCGAATTTGCTTGGAGGTGATGAGTTTTCAACTTTTTTTAATTCACGAGAAAGGTTTCTGCACCACTGCTTCCTTACGTTTCCAAACTTCTGAAATAATCCTTATCACTGATCTCCGAATTTAGAAATAGGCAGAGGCCATCGCAGATCAACAATTTACAAGGCTCTGAATCACGATCACAACAATCTAGCTGAATTTGCAAAGGATCCCACAATTGCCGCCCCATGAGCCAGGCGAAATTTCGCCAGAGATGAGTCACCCAACACTCTCAACCTGACATCATACATGTCATGTCACTACCAAGTGACAATTAACTGTACCGCGACCGCCTGAAAATCGCCATGGTCGCTGGTCTTGCGAGGCAAAAAAATGAAAGGAATCTTTTCACGCTCCCCGCGAGGTGGTGTTTTCCTACGATTGAAATGCCAAGGATGGAGCATGATTTTCCCACCCGTTTACTGAGAATATATGTATACGTCCAACGTTAAAAAACGTTCAAGACTGACTCGATCAAAAAAACATATGATTTTGATTGTGGTACATCTTCGAACGATTACCCTTTACTGAGTTATAGTCGACTCCATCTGAAAAGCATTTACTCACGTCTTAAACTTAATGATAATAAACAACAGTCTACCGACATTTCGAATTGAAGAATTAGGTATACCCCAAAAAGTAAATTTACATGCGCCGATCGATTAGTCATTCTGCAACCGGCAAACGAGAGATAGATTAGGTTGTCCATGTCTAATTCATGGTATTGCTCGACATATGTAAACTGCTCAAAAGAGGTGGCAATCAAAGTCCAAGTTTCTAAAGAATATTGGGTCTTCTAAATTCACCAAATACGTGTAGTGTCCTTTGCCTGAAACTCATTAGGCGCGGTTTACTCCCCCACCCCACCAAAAAAATCCTTCATCAAAAATCCGTATGCTTTCGGCGGAAAGCGTTCATTGTATAGTCGGAAGTAACGTTAACACGCTTTGATTGATTAGTACAGTTTTCTGTTGACGGCGGCGGACGCCCATGATGTATGAGACTTTATGAATCGTTTGATGATGTGCTTGACCCAACGAGTTTTGTCTGGTTGTGGCAATAACCGACTTTAGGATTACTACCCTAGATGTACACCGCATACACGCTATTCTGTGAACTTTTAACGCATTAACCTTGGAGTATCTTATTCAAAAGGGTATAAATATTCTAACGAGTGGGTCAAAGTTCCTGCGCATTATATATATTCAGACAGTCAGTGGTGGATGGAACCACGGTAGGGTAAAACCATTCATCACAGGGTCAGTGATAAGTTAGATCTACTCGAGAACTTCGAGTAGGGCAAGTGACCATAATTCGGGCAAGAATGGAGAAAACGAGCAGGGTGAAGCGAAACTGAAATTTTCGACCCTAAATATTTACTGTGTGCATGCCTACATTGGCATTGAATGCCTCAAAAATGGGAAACAAGAGGGCAATCAAAGGAGGGCCAGGATCTAATCGGCAAATTTGGAACTATCATGTGTTATACTGCTACCTTTTCGCGAGTTGCAAATGGGACAAAAGTTATCAAAACTGCCATTTTACCCAAAAATATTCATATTTTAAATTGTGGTTTGTAAAGTGGGTTATTGGTATTATTTTGTTTGTAATCACTGCGTGAAAATTTCTTTCACAAGAATATGAAGTGGACGTAGATGCGTGGCAACGCGTTCAACATTTCCTTTCACTAAAATTGTAAATCAGAGGTTCCAAAAAAAAAATTAAGCACACAAGTGCCATTTCAGCGATCTGGAAGGTATAACAAGCAAACATGGCCTCGGGCGCTACGCGCCCAAACCAATGGTGGTACTCCGCTTAGATAGCATCGCAGTCTTCACTCCCACCTTTTTGAAACGGATTGACACCCCGTTTTATGCCTCCTACAAACACTGTTCATACTGAGTCCTGAATTGCGATTGATTTTTCCACCAGGAAAGGCACGGGGTCTCCAATGGTGTTTAGCAGTATGTCTCAATGTCTCTTAGAACGCGCTTCGTGGAGCTCCTATTGGGGTCTTGCAAACGTGCCGAGAAAACTCAAGCTCGATGTGTAATCGGATTGGTTGTTCACGCATAGAGTTCAGCGTTGTATCCAATTGGATTTTGAGCATCTAATGATTATAGGGCATCGAAAAATTCGGAGTTGAGTTTCTCCTACTCGTGCTCTTGGAGATGTTGACAGAGGTGTTGAAAACACTTGAGATCATTGTTGATGATACTAATTCTTCTGTTAAGGTCTCTCGATATTTTGCAGAATATGTTCACCAGTTGATGCATGCCCAAGAGTATTTCAGGTAGTGGTGTCCACGGGAAGAAGTTGTTGGTTAGTATTATTTGCAGTGTAGTCATGATCAACTAAGATGGTAGGATAAACTGCATCAATGTAATTTTCATCCGATTACAAAGAGTTGGCCAGGTAGGGGATAAACCAGAAAGCAAAAGTCTGAGTGATTCCTTGACTCTTTTGACAAACCTTAGCCAGAATCAATAACAAATGGAAATTGTAACCAGCTCAGTGTGGGAAAACCATAAGTCGATAATTCCCATTTTTTTACTCTTATAAGGGACAAGCTAACACTAATTCAAGGATTTCAGACTTTGACCTCTGGTGACCTCAAAACAATAGGTTCATGAATCCTTATCGGGAACACAATACCAAGTATGAGTTCCTCCTTAAAGTGGGGTCGAGTTATCAGTTAACACGACATAATTGGCCAATTGTGACTTTTCAAAAATTTTCTATCTCGACCAAAACTCACCTGACCTATACCAACAATAGGGGACTGTACTCCCATAAGAAAGACACACCAATTTCTAACCCGATCAGACCAAACCATTTGGACTTATCTGTTCACAAGGTTATCAGACGTTAACCTCTGGTGACCACAGATGACTCTGACCTGACCCCAAAACAATAAGGTTCATGTTCATCATGGGGAAAAAACATACGAAGTATGAGCTTCATCTATCCAGGGGGATCGAGTATGTGTTCACAAGCCAAAATTGGCTAAACATTGCCTTTTCACCATTTCTCTGTTGACTAAAATTCACTTCCGACCTATATCAAATACAATAAGGATCCTGTACTTCCCCTAAGAGAGCCCCACACCAAATTTGAACCCCGATCAGACCAACTCTCGGAACTTATCGTGTTTCAAAGGATTTCAGGACTTTGTCCTGGGTGACCTCAGAGACAACTGACTGAACCCCAAAAAAAAAAAAAAAAATAAAAAACATATAGGGTCTGTACTCATCATGGGAAACAAGCATACCCAGTATGACGTATCCATCCCGGTGGGGTCGAGTTATTCAGTTCACGAGCTAAAATGGCCAAATTATGGACTTTTCAAAAAGTTATATTTTTGATCAAAAAGTCCCCCGACCTATACCACAAACAAAAAATTTTTTAGGGGTTTAGTATCTCCATAAGAAGCTACACACCAAAATTGAACATGAGGCCCAGACAAACATCTGGATTCATCGTGTTCACAAGGTTGTCAGACTGTGACTCGAGACCTCAGATGACCTCTGACCTAACCCCCAAACAATAGGGTTCATGTACTCATCATGGGAAACACACATTACCAAGTATGAGCTTCATCCAAACAAGTGGGGTCGAGTTATTCGTGTTCACAAGCCAAAAATGGCCAAATTAATGACTTTTCACCAAATTTCTATTTTGACCAAAATTCACCCCGACCATATACCAAACAAACAATAGGGTACATGTGATCACCTAAAGAAGAGCTACACACAACTTTTTGAACCTGATCAGACCAACCATTCTGGACGCCATCGTGTTCACAGATTTTCAGACTTGGACTCTGGGGACTCAGACTGACCTCTGACTGACCCAAAACAATAGGGATCATTGTACTTATCATGGGGAACACAATACAAGTGTGAGCTTAATCCATCCAGGTGAGGGTCGAATTATCGTTCACAAGCCGAAATTGGCCAATTATGGACTTTTTACCAAATTTTTCCATTTTTGACCAAAAATTAACCCCCCTATCATCTATACCAAAAACAATAGGGTTCCTGTACTCCCCATAAGGAAGCTACACACCAAATTTGAACCCGATCACCAACCATTCTGGACTTATAGTGTTCACAAGTTGGTCAGACTTTGACCTCTGGTGCTCAGATGAAATAGACCTGACCCCAAAACAAATAGGGTTCATGTACTCATCATGGGGAGCACCATATACCAAGTATGAGCTTCAGTCATCCTTGTGAAACATCGTCCAGTGGTACTGGAATAGGATAAGTCGTTCTTCATATTGTCTCACGAAAGACTGCGTTCGTGTTGCCTATCAAAGTCCCGTCAGATTGAATAGACCGAGCGGTATGGCCGTCACAGGAGGCGATTGTGTGTGATGAAAAACAACAGGACCTTCAATTGAAGTGTACAGGGGGAAAAACAGACAAGACAGGACTTCATGAGGGGGGGGAATGTCATAATTTTTTTCATTTGCTTCGGATCTGTAACGAGAGAGCTGTTAAGGTGAAATAGTTGAAGATTTGAATTTGTAGAAGTGACCCCAACCATGATACTGACCTTCGAAAGGGAAAAAAATTAAATTATTTGGATTTACTCCAAGTCGAATGTACTAATCAAATTCTACCATATCTAGCTAGGGAACAACTAAAGAGGTCTACTTCCCGTCTAGCATGCATGCATGTAATGTGCAGAAAAAAAAACTGTACACATGCACATGCGACAAGTGAGCGCCACGTACACCACTCTTACCTGCAATTGACTGTTGAAATGAGGAGCAAGTTCACGGCTCGAAACAAAGTGGCATTTTGATCTGTTCTGCTTCTGCTTCTTACTCGTAAAAACCCCTTTCGGGGATCACAACGAGGTGTTGGTACACAGTGAGCGGTTGCAGCAAACAATAATGAATGGCTAATCTCGTCGTAAACACCCTCAGATTAGGCTCTCTTAACGTTAAGAGGGAGATCATTCCAGTCTGAAATGTCCTGGGATAGAAACTATATAGAAAAGCTTTTGATAATTGTGTGGAATTTGCATGTAACGACCACGTCTTCCGGGTCTCAAATGGGGGTATGTTTCCAATGGAAACTGCCACAAAGCCCTTGATTAATTGGTAGAACAAAACTAGTTCTGGCCATTTTTGTCTTACAGAAAAGTTCCCATCCAAGGTTGCGGAGGATTTCCGTAACACTGGATCTCCTGCGGAAGTCAAGAGTCACAAAAACGGCTGTCTCTCTTCTGAATTTTCTCAAGTTTGTTCTTGTACGGAAAACCTTATATGGGTCCCAAATATGAGAAGCATATTCAGGTTAGAGCGACACAGGGAAACATAGGCCAATTCTCGAAGTTTGGGAGCGAGTACAGAGGAAGTAAATTCCTATTCAAACAAACCAAGAATTTACTCGCCTTTGAACGGATCTTGTCAATATGAGTAGAATAAGGACAAACGTCGTCACAAAACATCACACCCGGATACGATGTGTGCTGGACACACTAAGAAGTTGCCATAAATGTGTTGTAAAAAATCATAGGTTTTACCCCCATAGTGCCGGACTGTTGAGGGGTGACTTAGTTTATTACACTTAATGATCACAACAACTTTCAAATATTCACAGCAAAACTAGTAAAACGAGGGCAGAAATGGTAGTATAGAATGTTTTGGGGGCCTCACCGTGGAGGTATCCACAGTAAAGGTAGTGCAATCGCCGGAGTTGTTTTATCAAGCTACTATCTAACCATCCATCGAATTAATAATATTGTTCGGTTGCAAAGTTCCGTAATGGATAGCTGACTTTCGAGTTTTTCACCGTAACAGGGTAACGTCAATCATAGCATGTAAATTCCAGAATCTTGCACTATTTTTTTTTTACACGATTGTTACACCATAGCCTCACTGTAGAACCTTTGTTGATGTTGATTATATGAATATTTCATTATCTCCCATGCCTGGAGTTGATGTATTTCTATTGATCTTCGGCAGCTTCATACAAGCCCTTAGATTTGACTGCTTCTATATCAACTCAAGGAGACATACATACCACCCCCCCCCCCTCTTCACTTGTGAAATCCCAACCACCTAACCCGATCCTTAACCCCTCACCCTAACAACCAATCCTATACAATACCCTATGCTGTAGGTGTAATCGTTCTGGAGACGGACATGGTTTGTTTTGTTAAAATTTCTCAACTCAGAAGAAGAACGTTCCGCTGGGGGATAGTGACACAGCGGGAGCTTTAAATCCGAAATTCCCGCGTAAGAAAGCCACGCGCGAAATGTATATAATTTTTATAATCTTATATTAGCTAATAGGCCCTAGCTCTAATCAAGGGGGGGTAGAGACTTTGAGGGGGCGGGGTGCCCTGTTCCCCAATAATTGCCCCATCTTTGTTAAATTTGTGTTCCGATCGGCAGTTAAAGGACAGGAAACGAAAGGAGAGCGATAGAGTGGTTAAGGTGAGAAAGAACGAAACTTTACGTAGTGAATAGTGCCTCCTTGCTTTTTTGGCTATTACCAAGCTTTGTATAACAGGAAAGAGTTATCAAGAATAAGCACCTACCATCTAGATGTTGTTATATTTGAAAGGTATACGTAGAGACAGTGCGCTAATGGGGGCGTGTTGTGTTATCAAGTTAGTTTCAAGTAACTGCCCTTCCTCAGTCACCTTGTGACTGAAGTTGACTCTTCGTTACCCCACCTTCTGAGGAAGGCAAATATGTGCAAATATGCAAAAAATTAATAGGGGTTCTATACTCTCTATACGGGTAGCCCGCCACACCTAATTCGAACTCGATAGGTGTTAACATTAGTTGGATTTTGCACTCACCAAACGTTCATGAGGTGCCTCAACACAACATTGAATGACACTAACCTCAACCCCCCATGACGCTAAAAAGCGTTGAGCTCCATCCTCTCTATATATAGGCAGCCTACATTCCTATTTCGAAATGATACATTTTGCATTTCTCTTTAGTTAATCGTATTATTGGTGATTCTCTCACGACCTTGAATTACCAGACCTGACAGCCATGAAACAAACCGGGTTTCATCCCAGCATTGTGCAACCAATTCTATCGGAACCTGCGTACGTGCTCGCGTTGTTAGATAACGTGCGACAAGCTAGTTGAGGTTTGTTTCCAGAAACCTGAATGACCGTAAACATACGCCAAAAAACATCAAGAATAAGCCTCAGCATATGTGCAACCCACCTATCTGCGTTGATGCTTGGGACAGATGCATCGTCAATATTCGTGTCAAATATCGGCTGATAAACTTCTTGAAGTTCTTCCCTCACGACATTGAGTGACCTCGACCTTACTCCAAAAACAATGGGGTATCCTCACCATATATGGACTTATGTCACATGACGCTTGTGTTGTGTCACAATCGTTATGGATCTGACAACCAAATGATCCAGCAAGGTTCACATCGCAAAAACCACCCTTCAGAGACGAGTGTTTTTGTTTCTACCAGAAATTTCAAGAGATATGGACTGTGGTTTTAACTTTTAATCCGACCTTGTTGAAGCCACGGGCCCCATATTATGTCGTGACGACCCAGCGAACAAAACCGAGCTTACAATACGTCTGTTTCGTGTTCTCGATGAACGAACATGTCCGGTAACTACAGTCCAGGCGATTAATCAACCCCCAAATGGTTACAACGATGACTCTTAGCCGCCCGACGCGATCGCAGGACATGTGAGCGCAAATGGAAGAAAGTCTGGCAGCCCAGAGGTAGTATTGCCGTTATAGAAAACAGAACAATGCAGTAAACGCGAACTCCATTAGAAGAAACAAAAAAATGAAACATTTAGAGTCCTGTGTATAATGCAGATGCCAAGACAATGTACAATGTTAGTAATATCTTTAAATGTTTCTCCTAGGGGAATTTCCAGCTGGCCGGACTAACCTGAGCTAAGTAAAAGGTTTGCTCAGTTCTTCATGAGAGGTTGCTGGCATCATGCGTGCGCTTGATCAGGCAGTTCAAATCATTATAATCAGCACCCAGCGGTGCTGATGTCTATGATGGTGCTACTTCCGTTACATGGCACCGACGGCAGATAGTGGGACGAATGTGTTAACTCTCACTCCGCAATATTTGACTTGCTTTTCACAGGTGAGCGAGGAGGAGAGGGAAGTAGGGTTATTGCTAACTTCCTCAGCAAAACACGTTACCTGATCCAATTCCTACCTGGCTACGCAAACGCTGTATTGAACCCTCTACTCCAATATAACTTCCTCATTAATAATTCGATAGGCATGGTCGTTCCATCAGTACTCAGTCAAGCAGTCATCACAACTCTCCGAAGAAATCGAGTTCTTGACCTTCTGTTTTGAATAATTACAGGCCTGTTTCATAAACTTCACTCTGGGTAGTAAGATATTAGCTGTATCCAGGCCGTGTCCCACCTTCAAGGATCATCTAAATGGTCACGGGCTTTCTGATGAATATCAGTCCGCATATAAGAGATCTCACTAGCTCTGAAACGGCTCTTCTCAACGTAAAAAGTGACAACCTTTGTGAGCTAGATCTGGGGGGCCAGTTTTAGTTCGTCCGTCCTCTTGATCTTCATCAGCATTGATACTATTGATCATAGAGTTTAATAGATACGAATGCGTACGGATTCTGTATTAGAGACCCGGCTATTTCTTGGGTGGAGAGTTATCTAAGCAATCGTACGAATAGGGTACAGTTTCTGGTGAATACTCTGACATTTATGATTTGCTAATGGTTGTGCCCCAGGGGTCGATTGCCGACCCCCCTTCCCTTTTTCACTGCCATATTAGCCTGAAAAAAAATCATTACGGCCGTTTTCGTGTTGACTATCATTGTATGCGAGATATTCAGCTTTCTACAAGTTTGATCCTAATAGTGGGCTGGCACTGCTGCAGCTAAATTGCGGCTCACCAGATTGTATTCGTGAAGTGCGATCATGGGTGCGAGGACAATAGGTTGAAGCTGATTGGACACGAAAAAGAGCTTTTGTTGATTGATATCATTACTAGGCAAACGAACAACCTCCTCTATTTGACTTAGAAAGTGAGGGTCTGCGATAATCTCTGCAACTGGCAGCATTAGGTTGTGGTTTTTGATAATAACATCACAATGAAAACCATGTCGATACCTTTGAGAAATATCAATTATCACTTGACGGAATTTACTACAGGGTCCCGTCCGCTTTAGTGACCGTTCTACTTTGTGTAATGCAGTTAGATCTCTGATACTTCCAGACTTAATGCAACGCAATTCTGGCGGCATTTCTCGATGATTTACGCTCGTTTGTTTTACAAAAAACCTCTGCAGAATCGCGGCCGCGCGTCTCAGATAATCAGGTGATTTAGAACTAAACTTCGATGCAGCCAATTCTCGCGAGATGCACTGGTGCCAATTGAAAACGCATCACTTTTAAGATTATTTAGTTATGTTTTTAATTGTGTTATTAATCTTTCGGCCAGTAACCTGGAAAGGCCTATCACCACTTACAAAATCGGGCCGACGGGTCTCAGCTCCAATTAGCGCCGTACTAGTCTGCCATCCCAGTCACTAGACGTGTTCTCGGTTGACAAAATCCTTCTGCGGTGAGTGGTCGAAATTGTGGACTGCTCTGCCTCTCCGGATGCGTGATGACGCGCCAAATGTGAATGTTTCAAGAACTTGTGAAACTCATCTTGTCCGTCGAGGTAATCATTAAAATGGTTTTCATCGTGTCTTTATGTATTTTTATACACATGTCTTACTGTATTTTTGTAACATATCTTTATTTTGTTACAGCGCTTTGATCCTTTGGAAAGGCGGCCTATATAATGACTGAAATAAATAAATAAATAAAAAATAAAAATATGTGCAAAACAGGGTAAATATAGTTGTATTGGCACATGCTTGCGTTTGGATTATATCGTGCTGATAGGTCGTCTCCAAAGCTTTTGCCCCCACCACGATCCTTGATGACCTTGACCTAACGCCAAATGAAGGCCACAAAGGTCGTATTACATGAAAGGCCTAATCCTTAAAGGCAATGGTCAGGTAACATATCTGACGTTAAAATAGTTTAGGTGAAAGAGAACTGCCCAAAACCTTACACTCAAATTCGGAAGTCTAGCATGTTGCCTTGTTGAGATTCTCAATTTACTTTTGAAGGAATTCCAGGAGTTAGTATTGACATCACGGGGGGAAACGATTGCATAGCTGTCCCATAGGACCCTACTGCCCTACAAGTAAATGCTGCATATTTGTTGCAAGATAACAGAAAGCACGATGAAAGGCATCACGCAGAAATGGATGAAGATTATTCTTTTTTATCTCATGAAGGATTTTGTAGGTTTTCACCCGGCATCCACTTTAGTTTGTTCGGTACAAGGATTTTCAAAAGAACTGTTTTAAATTGAATTTGTATATAGGGGATCCATGCGATTCCCCCTCCGTTATGTCACAAGGCAAATTTTGCAATAGCTTATTGGGCTCATCGGGACACTCAAACGGCGGAAATCGGTCTGGAGCTTGGGTTGTATAATGTAATAATGGAAAAGTAACCCAAAGTCCAGTAGTATTTACATGACCATTGGGCCTTTAACGTGGTTCCCGCTCTCTGAATTAATCACAAGAACAATTAACTAAACGAGGCAGCGCTCGCTTAGATAGGTATTAAAGTAAATAGCCCCCAACTTGTGCCGCGAACATTTAAGTATTGTAACGACCATGATATTTAAAGCTCTACATTTGGGTAATATAGGGTTTTGACTTTGTTTTCTTAACAAAAGGATACCATTCGAAATTGACCCGGGGTTTTTTTTTTATTGTATTTATGACGGCCAATAGCCTATGCGACCTAATTTATATAAGGACTGTACTGGAGGAAGTGAGTAACCTCTGGAATTAGGTCCGGAAATAATATGTCCACCATTTGGAAGAGAAGGTAAACATAACAAAGTGTTTTTTTTTTGTTTTTTTGTTTTTTCGAAGGGGATCCGTGAACAGGAACTACAGTGGCAACTATAAACCAATGGACGCTTCCGAATGAAAAGCAGTGTTAGTGCTGAGAAACTGGGCAGTGGCCGACCTGAATTGTCCTCCGGCGTATGCAGTTTCAACTTTCCCACCCGAAATTTCACTTACAGGTAAGGCGAATCGAGGAGTTTGACAATATACATCGAAATAAAGAATCTTATTACGTCAATGGGTCATTTATGCACAGAATCAAACTATAATAATGGTCCAAAATGGATATGGAGACGTGACACCTGTGGGTATATTTGACCAATTAATTGTCAACATTGGACTATTCGACTCTTGCTGGTTCACATAGTTGACTGCGGCGAAATTAGGAAGCGGTCCGGATTACAGTGCAGCACTATATGGCCAACATGTTTATAGAGCATCGGACCTGCTTTCGGCGACTCGGAGTTCGAATTCGAGTCGGGTCATATCAAAGACTGAATGGGGGATCACCTGATAATTTTACAGCGCTGCCATGTGATAATGTACAGATAGGACAAATGTGAAGTGATATCGGCAAATAATTGGAAGACCCCTGAATGACTTTGTACCTAAAATCTCTGAATACTACCACATCGGTCAACGGTACTACTGACTAATAGGTACTAGCTACGATCATCCAATTTAATTTGTGGAAGGAACGCTTCGAGGTTAAGGAGGCGGATTAGCTAAGGAGGCGGATTAGCTAAGGAGGCGGATTAGCTAAGGAGGCGGATTAGCTCAGTCGGTAGAGCTCCGGACTTAAGATCAATAGATTGCGAGTTCGAATCCCAGTGAAAGCCCGAGGCTTTTCCGCAGTGCTGTAGACAAGGCTGTCTCCTCGAATGTCTCACGCTACCCACGTGTAAAAAGTGGGTACCTGCGAGGTAGCGGAAGTAGGCGCCGCTGCGTTGGCTGCCGGGGGTGTAGTAGGTCGTGAGCGAACGTGCACCTGGGTGGTGCGGGCAAGGTCCTTATCATGTTACCAATGACCAGGGATGAAGTCGCTAGTGCCATGAGAAGGTGCTGCCTCGATAGAAGACTATAAACCCGAATCTTAATCTTAATCTCGCTGACGTGGCCTTTATATAGGTAACCATGTATGGACTAAAACTCACTGAACATCATTAAAGAATGTATTATGAGTCGAATGTAACAAGGCCTAGAATATGACCAACTGTCGTAATAATACAATTCAATCCGTGGTGCAACTCAAGCAGTTAACCCCCCCCCCCCCACCCACCCCTCCATGACTATTTCAGCGAAAATGGTCCGGGGTGTCTCCCCCCTGCATTGAATCAGTTCCCTAAACACCGCAAGCATACCGTAGCATTGGTCCGCGATGATCGTTCAATTTGAACTGTGCCATTTCGACTGTAACGAATCGCTCGAAAACTGGCTGAGGATATATCAATATAAATATTTTCGACATAGATATTAATATCACCAAGAAGTGCAAGTTCTTGCCAAATGGGGATTCCCTGGGCAAACAACGCTAATCGCAAACGAAGCGATGGTTCCGCTCCACTATAGGTTAATAACTTACGACACACGACTTGTGACTACGCCACTGACTGAAAACCTGTTTTCTATAGCCTGAGGGGGGAACGGAAAATATCAGTTTTTTCAGAGTAACGTTGTAACTATTTTTCACGATTTCAATTTACATATTGAAATAGACTATAATGATTTCGAAGTTGGTAACCATAGTACGGAGTTGTCACGAAACAGAGGTTCCCCTTTAACGCCGAAGTTGCGAGAAGATGACATAAAGTGGCCTGATCTTTCGCTCTTTCATAGGATTGTTTCGATATTTGAATGGTCGATTCACTTCAAATTTCATACCACGGTATTGGTGACGGGATCTTGCAACTTTGAGATTGCCCACTCGGTCTATATGTAAATCTCACCGATGCATCGAGAAGCTGAACATACAATCCCGGACTGATCTCTGGTGGTATATGATAGGCTCATTCGTGGGAGACATTCTTTTAATGTAGTTTAATTTGCTTCCTCTGACCATCAGGACGAAAATGAAGGGTGCCCTTCTTATCCTGACAGTATTGGTAGTCTACGCCCCTCTCGTAAGGTGGATGTCGTTAGTCACGACATCGGGCCAGGACAAATGCAGAGGGATATCCAGGGGCCAAGAATTCGTCGTCGCCTTCACCAGCAATGTTGAGCAGAGCCTCGGCAGGTTGTATATTGACGTGATTGCATTTAGCGATAATACCACGGTCACAATAAACAGCCAGTACAGGATAAACGGAACCAACTATCTGGACAAGCTTCTAATCCCCGCTCGCGGCTACCAACGGAAATTGATCCCGATCGATTTCCTATTGGATCCTCTGAGCAGTCGAGTGATAAGGTCTTGACCATAACCGCAACTAGAGAAATCGCTGTTTTTGGACTGAATTTCGAGAATTTCTCAACTGATGGCTTTCTATCGCTACCGAACAGTCAACTGGGAACTCAGTACGTTGTTCGTTAGTGTTATGAGTTCACAAACCGGACCAGAAATTGGGTCGCTCTTTCGCGGTGATCGGTTTAGAAGAAGGCACCATCGTCGATGTTGCTCTCACTGACCGAGCATTCTTTGAAGGTCGTAATTACACGGCTGGGGATTTACTTTCGTTCGAAATAGGTCAGAATGAGGTGATCCAAATTAGCGGAGGACGCAACACTGACCTGAGCGGTACAATCGTCAGGAGTGACCGGAACGTCGCCGTGTATAGCGGACACTTTTGCTCGGATACTATTGATGGTACTTTTTGTGATACTCTAACAGAGAATTAAATTAATTCCCGTCAGCAGTTGGGGTAGCGTGTACATCATTCAGCTCCATACGTAGTTTGCCCTACGAAACTGCCTACGTTATTGTGGCATTCCTGGACGGACCAACGTATCAGTACCGGGATACACCGATCGATCGATGAACGCCGGTGAGGACTGGGAAGTTTTCCTTTCTGGTAATGGAATAATATCGTCGACCTTACCTTGTTCTGTCACACAGGTTCTTCGTTACGTCGATGGGGTGTTGGTCGATCCTTCATTGATCCAGGTGCCTGCAGAAGAACACTTCGCATTCAGGTTTGGGTTTGCCACTCCTCCAATTTCCGGGGCAGATCCCCTGGGCTACTTCAATTTCGCTAACATTGTCGTTAAGGCCAACGAGTGCCACGCGGTGACCTTGAATGGCCAGCCTATTCGGTGTAACCACAACGCCACAAAAGTCCCTACATCAGATTACATTGTTGTAAACGAGATTTTAGACAAGGGTGAAGGGTTGTATTTTATAGAACAGGTGTCATCTAGTGCTCTGAGCCCAATATCAGTTACAGTCTACGGGTACGAGCGTGATGGATCATACGGATATGCGGCTGGATTATCTCTCCGAATGGGGGGAGACTGTTGAGCGTCGAACCATTCGTTGTCTCCGAGAACGGCTGTGAGCTAATCACTACTAGGCTGCCGTGCTTAGAGCGCTCCCGATCTCGTGGCCACGCACTCGTCTGTCGCTTTGGTGGTAACATGGGATCCCTCGAGGTTGAAGGAATTTTCATAAACCGCGTTCAAGTAGGGTGTCCTACGCCTAGATTAAATCACGTGGGGTTAACCTCTATCGACGTATCTCTTGACAATGGTCAGACATACCCGTATAGTGATACCGTCTACGTGGCTACGCAATACGACCCTACCATCAAGTGTTTGGGTCCAGGGAACCACCCCTGGTTTCGGGTTCGTTGACTTGACGGTGAAGGGAACCAATATCACGGTATGTTGGGATCCCAGTGCATTCCTGGTCAGCACTGAAGTTGACATCGGTGTTATAGTGGATATATCGAGTGAACAGAATATACAATGGTCTGACGAAATCTCCCTCGGTTCGAAGATTCCTAATAATGGGAAAATCGATGCAACCGCGATTTTGCGACGACTGACCCAAGAGTTGTATCTGGGCGTTAGTAGTACAATCTTGATGTCATTTTTAGCGTTGGGCTGAAAAAGAAAAATACCAATAAAAAATCTGCACAAATTCAGTTAAGACTTATTATTGATGAAAACGAATGTGACTTATGGGGAAGCCTTCTACAGAAGGGCAAGCCAAGACTGTCACACCTCAGCCGTGTCCAACCGATCACGAGTTTGCAAGAAATGACCCGAGGTATCAAGTTGATAACGCTGACATAACCATTTACCACCCAGGAGCAGACGCCTGTTACACACGAACATCTGAGAATAACGCGCAGACGCAATGCTGTTACGGCGGAGACGGCAGACTGATGCTAGGCCCGAGGGGAGGGGGTTTTTGCCAGCGTCTACCCAGCTCGACGGTTTTCGAGCACCTTGCATTTAAGATACGACATCCTGCCATGGCTGGCATGTTGTCATATTAGTGGCAATGTTCAGGATTGCGGATGGTACTACATCTTCCGTCCCTCTGTGACTAATGAAGGGTATGAACCTCCGATACCGGCACAGGGGACAGGTGATCCACATTTCATAACTCTGGATTCGCGAAATTACACGTTCAACGCAGTGGGGGAATTTACCCTGATGACATCTGACTTTAATAATGTCACCTTTCAGCTCGTATGGAGCAAATCCCTGGTCTGAACGCTTCGGTATTCTCGGCTTTTGCAATAGGTGCAGAGGATTCACCGCATATACAAGTAGAACGTTCGCCCTCCAATCAAGTAGTGGTCGCGGTCGACGGCAGTGAACTGCAGTTTTCCTACGGGAATGCGACAATTCCCGAATTCAGTATGGGCGGAGTACAGCTGAACATGAATCCCACGCAAACTGAATTAGTTGTACATTTCCAATTTGGCTTGACATCTCCCATTGCCGTTCTCCCTAGCTCGATGACATACTCGTTGGACCTAGAGGAGACTTTCAGAAGGATGTCCGGGGGGCTGCTTGTTAAACTTTAACGGGGACCCAAACGACGAGTTCACCCTCCCGAACGGAGAAAGAAAGTATAGCTCACGATTCGTCACTGGAGGATGTCCATTACAATTTCGGCTTGCAATGGAGGGTCGCTAAATCCACTACTCTTCAATAACCCATTACCGACGAGCTACGAATTCTACAATGATGAAGATTTCGCGCCAGCTTCGACCTTCCTGACCCAGACAAAGTTAGCGATGAAGTGAAATTTCTCTGTGGTTCCAGCTTCCAGTGTCTGTATGACGCCACTGTCACCGGCAATCTGGAGCTCGCTAACCGAACTCTTTCAGATGTGACCACTTACTATAGGAAGAGAGAGGTACTCGCCCGAGTGGTCGACTGCAAGTACCGGCGGATTCCAGAACGGGGAGCGTGGAGACGTGTGTATTACGTGGGGTCCAGCTACCGGTTCAACTGTCGGGAGGGGTACCTCCTAATGGGTGACGACACGGTATTCTGTGGCAATGACGGGAGGTGGTCAACATCATTCCCTGTATGTCTGAACGTGTGGGTTGTTGTCGCTGCAGCAGCTGTGATTGTCTTGCTGTTCCTGTGCTCCTGATTGCACTGTCTTGCTGCGTGAGGAAAATATGTTGTTCTCCTGAGTGGATCGTATAGTGAGATAAGGCTATATACTCTGAAGTCGAAGAATCCTATGCGGTCGTTACAGTGTGTGAGGTGTGTAATAGATATGTGTAGATCTGTGTGTATGTGACGACTGTTTGTGAACACTGATAACTCGGTTCCACCTAGATAGATCAGCCATACTTGTATTTGACTTCCATAGATGAGTACAGGATATGGACGTCCACATAGGTCAATGTCCTGATGAAATGCACTTGGTATGGGTTTTTATAGGGGGTACAAGAACTCTGCCGTTTTGTTGTAGATTAGGGTCTTTTTTTTTTTTTTTTATAAACGGACAAATTGTGAAATGTGGATATTTTTGCCAAATTTGGCGATAACTCGCCACTGGCTAGATAGATCAAGCTCATGCCCGGTATGGGGGTTTTCCATAATCGATACATGAACCCAAATAGGTGGAGTCAATTTGAACGGTTCATTTGAGGATGAGCGGAGGTATATAAAAGTCTGGAAAAGCTTGTGAACACGATAGGTCCAAAATACTGGGCTCGATCAAGCTTAAATTTTGTATGCAGCTTCTCATAGGGGTACGAGTATCCTGTTGGTTTTCGTGTAGATTGGGGTCATATCTGGTTTTGACATATATTTTTAAAAAATGTGTAAATACACATTTTAACAATTTTCCTTCTGAACACGATGACAACTCGACCTCTCTTGGTGAATGAAGCTCCTAATAGGTATGTAGGTGCCCTAAAGGCTTTATCAGTGGGGAGATCGGTGGAACGGTCATCTTAGGTCAGCAAACATCAAGATCTTTAAGGAGAATCATAAACCATTTGGGCTCTTCGTCAAGTTTCCGGTCAGTGCCCAAAAATCCAGTGCGATTTCTGCATTCAGAAACACTAATTATTTTGTAGAATGGTTGCACACATGCTACGATTACTGTAGTAAAGATACTGTAGGTACTGGGGGTGAAGGGGGGGGGGGGGTGTGGAAATTCGTTAAATTTATGTCACATTCGGTACAGAGCATAACATTCGTAGGGGCCTACTTTAGCGGCCTGATTTGACATTCAGCTTATTCTAAAAGTATCTTTGTCTTTCTTTCTCCCAAATACTAAACATGGGACACCAATGATCGTAGTGATATTTGGAAAATGGAGCAATAATATTAACGACATGTCCGCCATGTTGAATTCTAATAGTAGGCCGGAATGCTAGACATATATTCTTACTATACTTATATCTAGGTGGTAGCGGAAGTGCAAGGGAGGACGGGAGAAGAGGCTGGCTGTCCCTTGGAACTTGAATGCTAGCAATATGGTTAATCTGACCGGCCTGGGAAAGTATTTTCAATTCAATTTGTACGCGACTTTCGGGAAAATCTAACTTGTAAAAAGAAATCAGAAATGCCTTTTTTTCGAAGGCATACGTTTCGTGTGGAACACACGCCAGTTCACGATTTGTTTCGGCTCCGCACAATTTCCAGCCTCTGCCTTTTGACAATTAGAAATCACTAGTTGATATTCGATTTGGTTAGCACTCTCTTATTTCGAAGATTTCTGTTCTTTTTTTCTTTTTCGAGTTACATTTCGAGCACTCATAAAAGTTGCAGTTGGCTCGTTTAAAAAAGATCACATGCAGTTGAATATAGCATGCGTTGTATTTCGTATATTACCATTGACGTGTTAGAATTAATTGTGGGTTAATCGGGGGACTGCATCATGAAATTACTGTGGCCTATATAATCAGAAGCCTATATTCGTTTTATTGATAGATTCTGGTGTTGCTGTTGTAAATATTAACCTTCAGTATCATGTTAGTTTTATTTTGTATTCAAGTATTCAAATATGAACAGTAATAGCAAATAGTAACTCAATACACGTTCCCCCTCCCGCGGATCGTCTTATTTTGAACCGCGGCCAAATTCCTGAGTCTGGTTCTAAGGCACCCCTATAACAGACAGTAGTCTGATGAAGGGTATTTGTACTCGAACAGAGTCTTACTGACAAGACACCTTTTCCTCACTGCATTCCCCAAAAAAAAAAAAAATTCTCCTTCGAGTTGAGTTTTAATTGTATAGGTCTACATGCTTATTTTACTTTAGGGGTTCCTATAAATGTTCAGCTTCTTAGTACTATGTAAATGCTTCTTTATTATTACTAGCAGGTATACCAGTATATTAGATGTTACCGACAGTAGAAGTAGGATCAAAGAAGGGAGTGTGACGGTGCTGGAGGAGGGGAAGAGTGGGGGTGTAGGTAAGAGGGAAGGTTCCCTCCTCTTCGGTGGAAATCCCCCTCGTACTTCGCCAATGGGAGACTGGGATAGTAACAGGGAATTTCAGCGAAAAGAAAAGAAAATTGTCAAATAGTAGAAATTGTTTGTTGATTGTAGGTTTCATTGTTTAATGAATCACCTGACGTACCCCGACTGCACGGGCAATCACGGGGGGAAATGGGCAATGAGTCCTGTTGGTCTGGGGAGAGAGGGGGTGCGATATTGGAGGCCCGTAATTCTGTACCGGAGCATGGGTATATGCGGTGAGAAGAATAGATAGGGGTGAGTAACTGTAACGGAATCCTTGTTCTAGTCTCTTATTTTATTTTATTTCATTTTGCGCAATCTGGAATCCAGTTCTACCATTTAGGCTATACACTTATAAATATGCGATGTAGGTTTTTCATGATATATTTGCCGAGGAGACGAGGGACCTAGTCAAGGCTCTCAAGGCTCGACAAGGGTGCTGCACGATGTTGTCAGCTCCCAAATTTTGACGAGGTGACACGGAATGAGGGTAATGCCTATTCGGCGGTATTCTAGCAAATCCCCCCCCCCCCCCACCTCTTAGAAACCTTGTGCTGAGAAACTAAGACAACAGATACAATGTTTGACAGTTTAGATCTTCGGTTCGACCCGACCGGATGCGAACTTGATCTATGTTGCATCCGGACGCTCCAGTCAACTGTCGACTGTGCCAATGACTCTGTTTAAAACCGTGCCAATTATTCGATTACTAGCGAAAGTTGGAATGGCACGGATCAATCAATTGGACAAGAACAGTGGAACTCGACAGGAGTCAGTTTAGAGTATGGGGAGGGGGGGGGGGGGGAACGTTGGAGCAGCATGGGTATCTTATGATTCTTTCACAGTTAGGCGGACCTGTCCTGTTTCCCAGTTTGTGGCAGTCGGGCGAAATGCCCACAGAACAGAATGTGTGTTGGCTAAAGCCCCCTCAGCCCCCCACAGGGAGCGGAGAATAGTAGAGCGTTCGGTCGATTTGCATGCAGCAGGTCCCGGAGTTCGAATACCAGCCGACCAGCACCGGGAGTTTTTCCAGAAGTTGGCTGTACTTGCCAGTGTTCGACTGGCGTGTTCCTTGTCTTTGAGGTTCCTGGTCCTGTGTTCAGCAGTGGGCTTGGTGATTTCGGGCGGTTGTTTCGGGGGCACTTGCAATAGGCTCGTCGGGTCGGCTGTGGCAGTCGCGTCGAAAGTTTCCGCTCATCCAGGTTCTGAGAAAGTGGTCAGTCTGGAGTTCATGATCGTCAGTGGATGGGGACTTAAATTGCCGGTCCCGGGAAGCAGGTGGTGTCACTCCGGCCTCAGATATCATCTGCGCACTAGTCGAGAGAGAAGGCGAGTTGTCGCCGCTGCTAACCACGATCAAACATTCGGTTTAGGGTCCATGATGAGCAAATTGGATCCCTAACCCGTTCGTAGCAATCAAATCAAATCAAAATCAAACCTATCCGCACGCGCGGTCATGCTCGTGGACTCGGAAAACAGACATATGCCTCTGACTCGGAAAAAATGACTTGACTCCGACCCTGGAAGAAGAGAGATGCCAAAGGAGAATATATGTTTGGAGAAAGAGCTGAAAGGGATCTTATAGTAACTATCAGTAGCTTATATATTATGTCCTCTACCGGATTTTTTTCTTTTCTGAGAGTATGTAGTTACAAGTCATGAGGAAGGAATATATCAGTGGAAGGGAAACGCCGTCGGTTCCCCGGAGCCCCCCCACCACCGGCGGAACACCGATTCGAGGGTCGGAACAAGACCACTTAAAAATAGCGACACTTCGGGAATAAACGGTCCCAATGTCGATCAGTTAGGAACAGCAAACCGAAATAGCGAGCCCAGAATGACAGCCAGAAAGAAGTCAGTGTGGAGCTGGAGATGTTGCTATGCCCAACCATACAGAAGTGTTATAGTTGACATGTTGATATGGGCGATTATAATTCGCCATGTGGTCTCAAAACATTAGAAAGTTCTGTTTGACAGCCCCCTCTAGTGCGAGACTTCAAATTTATATATCTAGTTCGTCGGTGTTTATAATTTCACTCAAGGGGGTTCAACCAGACTCAACGCTCGTATTGAATTGATGATGTTACATCTGTGCTTCCGTAATGGATAAGCTGACTTTCGAATCCAGTGTATTATCAGCGTAACGGGTAACCCCCACTAAAGATTGTTCCAGAATTTTGCACCATGACATACTATCAATTACTATTGAACAAAAAAGGTATGCGTCGGGGGTCGTCTATGGTCGAATGAGTCGAATGAATCGCAGATGCTAGAGAGTAGTAAACGACTCTGAAGTGTTTCATGATGTTACAAACAGTGGGGCGCTCCTCACTTTGAGTCCTGTGTTCTATGACAGGACTTTGAACAGCCTGACAGGGCACACAATCCGGGAGGGGGTGGGTGTGGTGGAGTTGGGGGGCACCCCACAATGTGATTCATTTGATAATTTATTTTCTAACACACATGAGCATAGGTTTTTCGAAACGTTTCTTGATAGATGCGGAGTTTGTTCGGAAAAATTCCTGTGGAGAATACATTGTTACATGTTGTCGCCCAATCCACATTTATTATTTGTTCACATTCAATTGACCTTTACTGACCTCTGTCATAACCTTGGAATGGCTTGGAACACGTCTACCATTAGCCTGATATTTGCTATCAGTGCCCAGCACCAAGTACCAACTAACTCATTCCAAGGCCTGTATATTAGCTCTATGTTACCGGTGGTACCCAAACAAAAATGTCGTTGTACCAGCACAACTCCTAGGCCGTTAGCAGTGAAAGTGAGAACACAATTGGATCCAAAAAAAATGGGGGGGGAAAGTCTAGCCATCACCTACATCATGAGGAAGTGATGACAGATAAATCTCCCACAGAAACTTCCGGTATCCCATTCCCGTATTCCAGCCACCTACATGCGACAGACAAATTAACATCCACCCCCCCCCAATACCAACAGCCAAGCCTGCAGCTCGAGGGAATAATGTAAACAAAACCACTCTCACAAAGAGTTCAGTGAGAAGGGCTGTGGGTAGACTAATTGGGTAATTAATCGGATTTAATTAAAAATGTAATCACACTATGCAAAAAAAATGTAAATTCAGCCTAGCCAGTGGATGCTTCATCCACCACCAAGTTTCAACCTGATGGCAAGTACGGTTGAAGTTACGAATGAAGACCTATTGGGGTAATTAATTGTAGATTTATTTAAAATATTTCATCGCACTATGGCAAACAAAAATGTAACTCAGCCTAGTCAGTAGCTGCTCCATCCACCCACCAAGTGTAAACATGATTGCAGGTACGGTTCAGAAGTTACGAATGAACGTGATGAACAGAATGGACAGAGAGACATGATGACTTGTAAAGCTGCTTACCCGCAGCTAAAAACTGAAATTTTGCAGTTCGGTTAGAAGTTTTGCAGCTGTTATTCAGCAATATGCAGAAGCATGCATCTAGGGACCCATAAATTGCACTCATTTGCCAAAAGGGAGGGTGAGGTCATGACCATTTATGAGGGCGCCGAACTTCCTTGGGGTCCGACCTCTACCCACCCCCACCCCCATGAACAAATCTCTGGTAGTAACGCCTACTGCCATATAAATACGCAGTCATAAATGTCCAGTTGATAATTTAGATCCATGCATGTCCCCCGTAAAGTTCTCAGAGCATCATTACAAAGCGCATTAAATACTGCACCGTGTTAACAAGTGTGAACAAGTGGCACTCGCTTCCCTCATTTCAGTGAAGGAGAACCTAATATATCAGGATGGACCCTACAATACACTTGAAGTAACAGACATGGATGAACAAGTGCAATTTGAATGTAACTTCCTCCTCACACCTATTGTTAGGTAGTGCTGTGGGGCAGGAGGGGGACTTGTAAATATATTCATGTGCACTGACCGCAGAAGATTTGATCATTGCTAAAGGCTTTGGATCAGCGAACACCAGAGTTGTTGACCGAGTCAATGACTTGTGACTCGAGTCGACTCGAGTCGCCGTTTTTTGACTTGTGACTTGACTTGACTTGAAGGAAATTGACTTGCGACTTGACCTGACTTGCAGGAATTGAAAAGTGAATGACTCGTGACTTGACTTGACTTGCAGAGAAATGAACTTGTGACTTGACTTGAACAAATTTGACTTGTCGACATTGGAAAAAAATCATTTTCCCCTTTTCATCAACCATCACCCCGCTCGGCGGCCGCCGATCGAGGGCGAGCTACTTCCGTATGTATAGGGATAATCAGTCAAGAACCCAGGGTTGCGTCTCGCATCCCGCGTGATTTATTCAGACAAAAGTGCTGGACAATAGTGACCTCACGATATATACATCCCACAATCCCGCACGATGTATATTTTAATTCAGTTGTCAAGCACACACGCATACACACACCGCCTGGGCCACGTGTATATTGTTTCCACTCAAAATGCAAGGCCATATACACTGTACGAAACAGCACATCATGCAGGTACACAAGGCCCTTCCATTGGCTCGGATTTATTCGATTTATAAATATGGTGTCGATCTCGAGAGACCGATTTTTTGCTATGATCATGCTCCTAAATGTGAAATATCCCATCTGATTGTCATTTGATTCGATATTATCACAAATTAAAGTTCATTCTAAATTCCCCAACGTTTGTTCCGTTGTCAATTTCTTGACGTGATGAATGCCAGGGCTAGCGTTGTTGGCTCACTGCACGTCCATATCGCGCAATGTACGGTGATTACAATACATTGTTCCACTAGCGGGGCATGGGAAGAAAACAACGTCACTATAAAGGCTAGCACAACATGGGCATTTCAGTTTAGGCTTGGTCCCGTTCTGTGGACAGAAAATGGATAGTTTGAGGCCTCCTATAGCCCCATGATATGATAGTACTATGAGCACCCTGCAGTCCCCGGGAGAGCATTTCAATGCTCTTCTGGAATTTCTAAAAATCGAGGCCTGAACCCTGTGATCATGAAGAATAGAGAGACTCCACATACGAGAGTAGTTTTCTTCTCATTCCGTGACAGGCAGCGGGCCACTATGCCATCGTTGCACGACATAGCCGGAGCCAGACGGAAAGCTCTTCAGTCTGTGACTCCGTTTTCACTCACTTTCTGTTCACCAGTTCTGGATAGGTAGAATAACATAAACAAACAAGGCTCATGTGTATAATTGAATGACTCGTGACTTGACTTGACTTGAAACAATTTGACTTTGACTTGACTTGACTTGAAACAATTTGACTTGTGACTTGACTTGACTTGCAAGAAACTGAGGCGACTTGTGACTTGACTTGACTTGACTTGAAACAATTTGACTTGTGACTTGACTTGACTTGACTTGAAACAATTTGACTTGTGACTTGACTTGACTTGACAAAAAGTGACTTGTCAACAACTCTGGCGAACACTACAGAAAGGCAGGAAAACAAATGAAGCTAGGTGTCAATGTTGCGAACGGGTATTATCCCGGCTTTCCCAACCACTAATAAAGGGGTCGCCGACGGAGTGCCGTATGGTGGATACCGATAGTGCATCTGTATCTCCGGCTGCCAGAGGGCCCAGGCCGAATCTCTAATGAGAAATACTGAAATGATTCTATGCATGTACGTACGTGTATGTGGCGCTTCTTGTGAGCTCGAATTGGAGAACGGATGTCAGTCAGGTTCAAATTTTGTACAAATATAGGTACCCGTCCAAAGTTGTTCAAGGTCAGGAGAGACCAAAATCGGAACGTAGTCAGTCGATGCGTCTTGACTCCCGTCTCCACCCCCCAGTCCGTGTTGAAGAGTGTGGGAGCCATTGTACACCTAAAACTAGGGTTGCAACACCATTCATCTGAATTTCCAAGCACGGTGGCTCAGCCTTTACAAATCTTCGAGATCCCCAGCCCAGTAACCCCTCACATCGGATTCCTCGATCAAGATCACGTCGTCACTTGCCTTGACGGGGGGAGGGGGGGGGGGGGGGTAGGGGACTGTATATAGGGGTTTCGTCTTGTTCTTGGTGTACATAGATTTCAACTGAACAATTATAAAAGATCCTTGACCAACACACGTTTATTAACACAGTTTGTTGTACACAGATACCAATGCAATAAAAACAAAGTGAGAATACTCCATTGTTGTCACATATTGCTGTATTCTTGTTGTTGAGAGCTGTAGTGGTTGCCAGTTGATAAATTCAAATTATTCAGACACTACATTGTTTGTTGAGGGGGATTCAACCTTATACCATTAGCTCAAGAAGGCGCTGCAGTGAAAGAGGCTGGGGACCACTGGCGTAGTTTTTGGTAAAGACCATCGATCGCGCAGCCAGGCCTCCAGAATAGAATAGTCTGTTCTCCTGGCCATAGCCTAGACTCCTGTGTTTTAAGTTCATCCACGAGAAGATGTATAGCAAACACTGCTAGATTAGAGTTTGTGACGTCCGTGTGGTGTTGCCCCAATAACAATTCCTTACATCAATATTCCGCTTCACACCATTCGATAGCTGGATGTATTTCAGCTCAGCGAATACATCACCTTCTGTTAGACAATGAATTTGCGTTTGAGTAGTGTTTATGACATTTGATATACTCTCTGATGCATGGTCCTCTAGAATGCATCAAATGCACCTCAATTTGATATTCGCCTCTGGACCCCAACAGGGAATAAGGGCGTTCAACCTATGTACTCCTGGCCGCAATACATCTAGTATACCCCTTGCTAAGCTAAAGGCAACCATGAGAGAGCAGTTGAATTTCGCGAACCCATTTTCTTCCTTCCACCGATACCCCTGAATTTTGTGCACCGGTTGCATATTATGTCAAGTTTTCAACGATTCAGAAACCTGTTGCCAAGAACACGGACACATGCATGGCAATACTTTTCAATCTGTTCGCTCTATACTCACCATACAACACGGCTTCCATGGGCTTCGCCGCTGGACCCCTGCCCCTCACACAACTCGCTGACCCATCCCCTCCTTCCATATGATAATGGCTCTAAATTCTCAGTACTTGTTCATTACATCATTTTCTTACCGAAGTTTTGATTAGCTATATTTCAATAGAAGATTCAGGAACTTGTTGAAGAAAAGACAGGCATTGGTCGGGTAATTTCAAAAAAAAAAAAAAAATCATCAAGTCCCTCCAAAATGCGTGGAACGATTTACCTCTAAAGGGCTTCGCCCCGACCCCAACAGATTTGCAAGGTTTATCTCATTATAGCTATTTTAAGTAATCAAAAATAAAATAGATGATTTCATTTGCATATTGCATTTAGAGTGTTTCAACCAACCTGATCTTAGAGGTCAACGAGAGCAAAGTGCTAATTAGTTGTTAAATACAGCAAAATCTGAAAGTAGACAGGTAGATAGAGGTGGATATAATTTACCAGCCCCTAAGTGCGCTACCTATAAGTGGCACAAATCAGTGACCAATTTCGTATTCTTTAAGACTGATTGCTGACCATATATACCAAATAGTACAAAGCTTTGTGGTAGAGGTAGAGCATAAACACCAAGTTTAATAAAAATCGAACAAACTTTGAAATTCCGAATAATGATGCAAGTTAGACGCTGACGCACTGAATGACCTCCAGTGACCTATTAAATATACTGTAAAAATTTCGTGATAAAAAGGTAAACCATACCCACCAAGTTTCATGAGACTCGAACAAACTTCGAAATTGTTGCATAAATTAAACAAATATAGACTTTTAGTGACGAATAATCTTTGTTAAATAAATGTGGGAATGGAAGTAGACCATATCACCAAGTAACGATCCGATAGACTTGAATTATGCGAATTAGACGGGAGCTTAATAGAAAATCAAGAAGTGTGACAAACACCACACACACACACACACACACACACACACACACATGAAAAATGCACACACACGTACACACACGCCACATTCACACACGCTAAGATGTTCGCTAAGTCTCCTTCTGAAATTTGTTCATGCGAGACAATGAAAATCACCAAATCTGACTTGAAAATAGCATTCAGATTGCATCGAGGAACGCTCCCATTTCGCAAAAGTTCCCAAAATTCCCTTACACCCCTCTCCCATATTCGTCACCAACACCGGATGTGTCAGCAAAATAGCAATCTGACCATGCATTGTCACCATAACATCGCCACGCACTTGTTGCTATTATGTGGGATACGCCGTCTAAAGCTAGCCATCCATACATGCGTTGCGCGTTTTTCCGTTGCGCGTTCCGTTGCCGCGTCGCGAATTGCGCGTTTCCGTTAGGATTTTAGGTCCATCCGACGTCCGTCGCGCTTCCGTTGACCCTGCGTTATTTTACCCATTCTTCTCGTGTGTTTGAGACAAACATGGTGCGGTCGAAACTAAATCGCGAATTATCTGAATACACCCATTGGCTATGTAGGCCAGTGTGCTCGTCGGAAAACGAAGAGAGTGGGAGAAAGCAAAGTGTGGGTGCACGACATCTTACGGCGGCGCCGTCAATGCGGTGCCTTCTACCACCTGTTCAATTTCTCATAGCAATGTGGGAAATGACGTAAATGTAAACAATAGCGCCTAAAAACATGAAAACTACCAGGTTTGGAAATATGTTGATATGTGTCCAAATAGTTGTATATGTGTTGAGATTAGAGAAAAAACTGTGTAGGATATTATTACGAATGTTAAAACACCAAAATTAGGTTCTATTCCCTACATCAGACTCCCCAAATTACTAACATATGACTCTGTCCTTCAGTATAGTACGAAAAGCCAGTGTAATTCCAGGGAAATCCCCGGAACTCGATTGCGCTCATACAGCGCGGGCACGCGGGCACGCGGAAAAATCTGTCATGTATCGATTCAATAAAAAAAAAAAACGCCCGCACGCCCGTCCGCCCGCCGCGCTCGCGGCCAGCGTTGCAAGAAAACGGTCTATGTTAACCTGTCGAACCGGATTTTTTTAAAACGACCCGCCGCCCCCGATGTGCCTGGAAACACACCTTTATACACGTAAAATTAATATAAACCTACACAAACGGCATTCTAAAATGCCTAAATGCCGCCCCATACCACCATCCGTTATTTTCTGGCGTGCGTGAAAATCGCTCTCTGCGCGATTGCCAAAAAACTCGGATAGCCAACGGAAGGGCAACGGAACGCGCAACGGCTGTAGTATGGTAGCTAATGTTAATCCTATGTACTCGATTTTTCCACGCACGCGCAACGGACGCGCAACGGATGTATGGATGGCCACCTAAGGTGCTTTTACTAGGCACGCGAATGTGCGAATAGGCGGAAATACGCGATCGCCTGGCGAAGAGGAATCGCGTGTCGCGGGGGTATTGCTAGGCACGCGAATCGCGACTCGCGAAATAAAATTCGCAGGGGAAAACAGACTAGATGAGCGGCTATTAGCGCCGGGGGGCAACGGACAAGAAAAATGGCGCTCGCAAAGCACATCACTTTAGGCAAGTGTCATTATTGCCACAGGATATACCTCCTCATTGAGAAATACAGAGGAGACGCAGTTCACCCAATTGACGACAACGCTGTAGGCTATGGGCCTATAGGCCTATAGGCTATGGGCCTGTATGTCCCTTCGAGAATTTCCAACGGAATGGGCGACGCAATCTTAAAACAAAAGAGTGGATGTACACTCCCATGGAGTGTGCGGTGTGATTACATTACTCCATTCACTCCATTGTAGAAACTCTTCGCAATTATGGAGCATACATCACTCTTCTAGAGTGGACTTCGAAGTGTGCTGATGACCACTGAAATGTACGAGAACGGATCTAGCCCATTATAGAGTGATAACTTCGCTCAGTTAATGGAAAATTCCACGCTATATTCGAGGCTTTGCTTAGTGGCTACTCATTAGAGTGAAATCCACTCTTTGCTTTTAAGAGAGATGCATGAGTGACATGGGTTATAATAGACATGGATGACTTTTTCCGGGATGACGTTGGTCAGTAGTTTCAGTCTCATGCCACGGGTGGGTCAGAAGAAGGCTATGGAATATACATTCATGGGCGGTCAATCCCGAGTAGATCTATCCAACCCGAGTGTGGAAGATTCCCGAGACCTTGGGGAGAATTCCATCGATCAGGTTATATAAAAACGGCTCAAACAATTAATTCATGGCCGGCTACTATTCGAACATATGCCACAGTTAGAATAATGCAATAGCTATGTAGGCATATGTTACAGGCGAACCTTAAAGGGGAATTGACCACGATGTTATGTGACACGATATGCCAGTTGGCAGCACAAAAAATACTGAAATTCTCAGTATACGGTGTCCCATGGGGCGTTCCATGTCGGTCATAAATCGCGAGCTGTCGCGCGCAACACGCGATTAGTATTGTCACCGGACAATTCAGTTTTTGTCGCGACCCGCACAAAAACAGCGCACATTTCGCACATCGCGGGATCGCGTGCCTGACCCATGCTGTGGAATAGACCCATAATAAAAACACAGTGAGCGAAAAATGTCTTTGTCGCGTATTCGCACCTTCGCCGTGCCTAGTAAAATCACCTTAAGCTACAATCCTCCGCCAAAAAAATGATGGGACAGTTCCAGGCAAACGAGTATAGACCAGACCAGCATGTTCACAATCCCGTGAAACACCCCCCACATTTGCACGGGGGGGGGGGGTCCATCTATTTTTGGCCAGGATTGTCCGACACAACACAAAGGTATAGGAAGAGCAGCAATGGATGGGACGACGCTGTGTTTGACGGCAATGCCGCTATTCTAACGTCCCATGGTTTCCAATGCTCCGGTAAATTGCCACATGATACGCAATTACCGGCATGAATGGGTGGCAACACAAAGGCTACGTCAAATAACTGGTCACGGTGGTACACCATCGACCTCTGAACAGTTAACCAGTGACCCTTACACAGTACGTCTATGACGGTCGATGGTTAACCGTTGGGAAGGGAAATCGGTTAACGTTTTGGTTCCGTCTAATAATGGTTAATCGTTATCCGATAACTTTATGTTCCTTCAGTAGTCAGCTAGCTGCGGCAAATCAATGTCGGGTTGAGGTTCACCGGCAAAATGTTATATCCGTGACGCGATTTCACATTACTACTATTCACGCCACAGTGAAAATTGATGGTAAATCGTTGGTCAATGTCACTGTGTAAGCCAAACAGAACGCAAAAACGGCCTTACGTTGCCACGGGCTGTTGGTTGTGTCTGTAACAGAAAACATACGCTTAGAGATGTAGGATAATATAATGTAATAGTAAATAAACAATAGTCAGGAGAACACTCATATAACAAACAACAACTAATGTGAAAATATATAGTCAAACCATCGGAACACTATTAGAATATTATCCCACAAGGCGGATCGAGTTGTTGTGACCAATTCTCCGAATCATTTACTATCATGAAATCTGGTTATACACTATCATTCCTTCATTGTTATATTGGAAGGATGTCACATGGAAAAATAGTAAAGAAACCAAGAACCAAGCAAATATGTAAGTTAATACAAACATAAACGCTTGTACTAGTTATTAGTCAATGACTCAGACGCTGAGCTACTGAGCGCACTTACAGCACGCCAGGTTCCGGGCATAAAATGCATATAAACAGAACAGGCTATGACGAGTGATAGGATAAACAAATGGGGATAGATGCTACTGGAAATGCGAAGTTCACTATTCTATCACCCCAGCCAGCCCACAGCAAACCTTTAAGCTTTCGAAAACTGTTTTTTGACTCTCTCCCCACCTTATATGAGTTATACATTAATTCACGCTCCAAGCTCCTTCTCGTTTAACCAGGCACCACCGGTTCACACCTGCCTTCTTTGCGTTTCACTTATGCAAGTACTTCCGTGTGAACTAACTCGATAGGCCTAAGTTAAATGTTCCACATCAACGAACAACTGCAGACCGCAAAACAGGTCATAAGAGCAAAATGTAAATATTGCAAAACAGGGGATGTCCAAGCTTTCCCAATTCATGAGCCCCCCCCCCCCCCCCACCGATGTACGATTGCTTATGTTTGGAGAACTTTTTCGGCTCATTACATGGACCCACTAGTATGTAGCCACGAAGTAGATGGGGGGTACCGAGGGTTTGCATTCAAATGCCACTAAGATATTGCGTGATCGTAGGCAGGTAGGTATGTTTCATTTTCACACGGCATCGACTTAAAGTCGGTTCAAAGGTTTTAGGATTTTCTCGGCCTCACTTTTCGACGAAATTAACATTCTTATCAGTAGCATTACTGAGGGGGAGCAGGAGGGGGGGGGGGCGCTCCCACTTTTGTACGAGACGGTCGTCGGTACATTTGCTGATGTTGTCAGCTGTACACCCATGCCCGACGTGGGGGGCGTAGGAGACGGTCTGCGGTTACATTTGCCTGATATTTTTGTAGGTACACCATTCGGACGTGGGGGCATGCCCCGTAGGGGAGCTCCCCCCCCCCCCCTCGTCAGGATTGTTTCCCAGGTGCGAGTATATTATATACGCTAAAATTTACACACCTCACGAGGGGACTGATCCCCACCGTATATTCTATTTCCACCATCTTATGGAAAATGCATATCGTTCTTATTGCCGAAGTCCATCGACTCAAAGTTTGAGCGGAACTGTATCCATCTTCCCTCAAAAAATTACACAATGGTGGCATTTATAAAGAGAGGCTATACGAGTAAATATCTTCAAAATGTCCCTGAAGAGATTAATGTTACTCTTCTGTTGGGGACGGTGAACGTCCTCCGGCTCAACCCATTCCCCCCCCCCCTTTCAGCAGATATACCAATTCTGTACGTTTTCAGCCCTCTTTTTGTTGAATAATAGTCCAGTGAATATCGGTGAACTTGATCACACTGAATTTTTCTCACCTGTTTAAATGATTAATTTCAGGATTCTTGGCAATACGACGGTCAGGTAGACCTGTGCTAGGGTGTTCACACTTGTGCAAAACGATACGATACGATAAATTAGCGGCCCCAGTCGATAAAAAGTGTTATTTCCAATAGGGTGTTCACCCGGTGCGATGTACGATACGTACGATACGATCAATTAGCGGAACGTAGGCGAGTTGAAAAAATATCTTTATGGAGAAAGTAGAAGAGTATGGAACGCCAAACAGGTTATTGGGGGAAGTTGGCCCGTGAAAAGTGGGTTATCGTGATAAAATCAGGGGTTTCGAGTAATGTATTGGGTAGTGACGTTCCGGGGAAGACATTGGCCTCTGCTTGAGCTTCTCGGCTCTATTGCCGTCATGCATGGGACCTACGAAACATTATTTTAGTTCGAATCCATGATGCCTTCCCCATATACAAATAGTAGCGTGACCATGTGAGGTAATGGGGAGGATCATGTTGCGTCGGCGTCCAAGAATTATCATGTGACATGCGAAGAAAGGAGTATGATGTAGTAGTGAGGTGGCCGGGGGAGGGGGTGTTGTGGTGTTGAGAGGGGAGGTAGGAGGGAGTTTCCAGAGGGGGTCGATTCCACAGCTTGCCTCTCTTGACGGGAACTCACCCTAACCCTCATGTGAAGAAAGAGTCGGGAACAGAAACGAAGGAGGCAGCGGAAATACCGTATACTTATAGGGGGTATTGGTATATAAGGTCGATCAACAACAAGTTTAAAAAGTTGTCCTGTAGGTCAGTGAGGGGGGAAAGGTAGTATGGAACACACAGGTGGTGTGAGCCGTTTACTGTTTTTCGTCGTTTCGTTTATTAGGCATTATCTCAGTGTGTGTTTGTTCTGAGAAGAGTAACCAAGCTCACAATTTTCAGTTCAATGAAGGAATTGACTCCTGAAGCCTTCTGGGCTACCTAAATCTTTTACATTTATTTTGGATACCGATGCTTTATTAAGTCTGGGTGTACAACGAAAGGGTAGGCGGAGGTGGTGAGGTCATCGCCTTAATTCCGTGATCGTTAATTGCGC
The DNA here is from genome assembly GCA_026419785.1 of Sclerodactyla briareus. NCBI lineage: Eukaryota > Metazoa > Echinodermata > Holothuroidea > Dendrochirotida > Sclerodactylidae > Sclerodactyla > Sclerodactyla briareus. Next base: position 76,948 of record JAODTK010004021.1, on the reverse strand, counting down.
TTCTTTGGGCACCCCGGTGACGATCAGTCTACCGCGTTCCGTCTCCACGGGACTACGAGTGCGAAGTTCAACAAAATCCATCAAAGTTGGAAAACCCACCAAAAAAGAAAATCAACACCATCGAAAACAGAATCAACCATCGAAAAAAGAAATTCCACCACGAAACGGAAATCAAGGCTTCAAAGAAAGATCAAACCCATTGAACAAGCGCAATCAGGCCTATCCAAAAAGAATCAGTACGTCATAGGATACTACCTGACCTCAAACCATGACAGGATTTATGTATTTGCCGCGCTCCTTTAAGGTTGATACACTCCGCGCAGTCCTAGTGCGCGGAGTGAAGTGTAACAAAATAGCAAGAATGGAATCAGACCATCAGGATATGGAAACGCATCCCTGCGTAGTGATTCCTTGAAGGGTGTGATTCTAAGATCTGGAATGCAAGTTTAACATTGGCCCAGTTTTTGCATGTTCTTTCGGCTCTAATGCATATTTTTGGGAGAAATGTTGGGATTTTGCTGGTCAAGGCGAGGAGCTGTTTTGTTTCTTACCCTATTGTCATTCTATTTTAAAATGGTATGGGCAAATGTAGTGTTGGTGTGAATGGTAGGGCGTTGGAGACGTCCCTAAGGAAAGATCGAGATGTCCTCACATATCAGGAATCGGATTTCACATTCGGCGATTATGATTTTGTGTCCCTTCTACTGTATTTGTTCAGGCGAGGCATGGAAGACATGCTCTTACAGCGCCTCTCTAATGTATTCTAATTAGCTCTATAAATGACAACTGACTGGGGTTCATAATATCAGTTCTACACGTGTGGTCAGACACGTTTTTTTAATCGCACAATTTTGGTGTTGTAATCTGTTGGATCGGTTGAGGAATGTACCGGCTACAGGGGTAGTCATGTACATCACAATAGGCCTAGTGAACACTGTTTCTTTTCTTAATCGTCAGTGGTTAAAAAACATTATCTCCTCGATGAGTAATAAGAATAGTTGTTGTTTCCGGTTAAAAAAGTTGTGCAGTTTGACCAGTTTTCTGTGTGTTGTTTTTTGTTAGAATGTACCAGGGTCATTTCTTGCAGGATAAATGTGCATCTATTCCAGGAAAATCAAATTTTTAAAACCATTTTTAGCTTGTAACATGCACACATTTGTTCCCCCCAGTCCATGTGTGTACGATTAGTTCATGACATTACACATTACAACCAAGAAATTGCAACGCCAAGTCCCTTTTGATATCATTACCATTTTAGGTCATCCTAATCCATCTGGAGAAGATAAATACTGATAATTCAACATTCCAGGCAATAGGAATATATGTTATATTAAACCACACCTCCCACTTTCACTGTTTGTAGTTGTACAGCATGTTTGAAAAGATACAGGATGATTACAGCAATACACACGATGACTACATTGTATAACACGAGTGAAGTCCATACCAGTGTGAATTAGATATCCATTCGACTTGTACAGCCTATGCTACGGATGATAGTTTTTGTAGGATGATAGAGTGGATGTATATACTGCTCCTAAACTTAAGCGAAGAATAAGATGAGTTATGAGGCGCGCGAATTTTTAGCTGTAATATACGAATTTCACCAGGCCTATAGGTTGGAAATAATACTACTGTCGGGGCAATCGGCACTCGTCGAGGTGTGTAATGTTAGCATATACCCTCTGTTAGCATATACCATATACCCCCCTCTGGAGAGGGGGGGGGGGTCATGTCCCGCTGCGACCCGCTGGCGCCACTCTTGTGCACTGCATAGGCTCAACTCCACAGCTCCATGCATTGCCATATGAACAGGATGTAATGACCATGGCCAATTAGGTGCTGGGTGTGGAAGGAATTCGTTGCAAGTGCGAATAGCGCCAACGTGTATCTTCTATGTAATCGTCATTCCATTACATAATTTTTTTCGGTTAAATGACAGTCCAAATGGGTAAGGACAGGTTGGTTGTTGTTCATTCTACGAAATTGATCAGTCATTTGTGTTAGATACTGTTAATCTTATGCTCGGGACTCCCTCTTCGCAGAACCCTCCACTAAGTACACTCACTCTATTACATACTTCCCACAACCATCTCATCCATCTCCGCCACCGTGACCTCCTTTACACTCGCTATTTACACACTTCTCACACTCCCTTTCAACCACCATATCCACCCTCCCCTTCTCCTAACATTCATCTCCACCATTTATTTTTTTAATTCTTCACAGTTCTTCTATTCGCACGCGCCTCAATCCCCTCGCATCCATCTCTACCCCACTTTTACATTCCCTGTATTAACGCACACTTTCACCCTCTCATTCATCTCCTTCCACCCCTTCAAACACTCACTATGACTAATAATGCTCCCCCGATCATATGGATTTAAGGGGCTAGAGATACTGAGAAGGGGTTATAGTCATCCTCTCTTTTGCCTCGACAACACAATCCAGACACGCCTAAAATGTGCTACTAGTCAATATGGCAAAAACTGCGAATGTTAGTGTGCATTCATAATTTGGAAGAGGTAAACAAATATTGCGACAAGGACTCATTACGCAGGGTTGCGTTCTTGCTTTTCCTTGACAGTTCGCTTCTGGTTTTGACACCCTGTTCCTGTTTTGGACGTATGATTCCAAATCCTGATGGTCTGTTTTCCCATTCTTTATTATTTTTGTTACACGCCGCGCACCAGGACTGCGCAGAGTGTATCACACTTAAAGGAGCACGGTAATACAATGAAAATCCTGTTCAGGTGGATGTCAGGAGTATCATATGACGTGCTGATTCTTGTTTGGATAGGCTGATTGCGCTTTCAATGGGTTGATTCATTCTTTAAAGGCTTGATTCTGTTTTCGATGGGTTGATTCTTTTTTCGATGGGTTGATTCTTTTTTCGATGGGTTGATTCCAACCTTTGATGGATTTTGTTACGTTTCGCGCTCCGTACGAGACCTTGGGTTAGGGCCAGTTCGCCGGGGCGGAAAAGTAAACATCATGGTTGGCGCAGCTGAGGGGTACCTCGGCGAGTTGGAGGTGGGGAGGGACAGGCTCGACGACTAGAGAAGAGCTGTAACTGTGTTGGTTCGTTCAAAATGGGTCGATAAACACTATTTAAGCCTCCTACAGTACTGAGAAGACACAAGCTCGCAATTGCTTTGAAATTGCAATTCTTGGTATTCAACCATTTTGCCGACGAGGCATTCACCGTATGAAGCGACAAAAGGGGAGAGAAACTTGTGTTTTCTCCTACTAAAAGCCCACCACTTTCTTCGTCATAGTAGGCGCCGAGAATTCCGATAAATTTTCGTACGACAATTCTATCGCACAAGTGTGAAAACTCCATCCAATAAATTTAGATCGTATGTATTCGTAGGTAACGCATAAGTGTGAACAGCGTTAATGTCGACTTCATGGACGCCTGTTCAATGATATGCACAGAATTATAAGAGTCGTCTTGATAATTTTCTAGAACCGTCTCAACCAAAATCACCATAAATGTTCTTAAATGAGCCTCTTGTTGCAATAGGAGCCTCGAGAATACTACAGCTTCAGGGCCCCAAGGCGGCCCCACGCCGAATGGACTTTGCGCTACGAAAGCTTGTGTGTGATATGGCTATGTACGACAGAAGTTTGCCCAAGCTACATCACAAGGGCGTCATTGACATTTCTTTTAGATGTATCGTCTGTTTGTGGTTTATTATTCTCAGAATTATATGAATCTTCATGATAATTTTTATCTAGCATCTTGGTTAATTCAAAATCATGATTAATGTGTCTTCCCCAAATGAACCTCAGATTGCACTAGAGAGCATTCTAGAACCCTACTTTGGAGCCTTGTTTTGTCGTATGGCAGCACAGAAGTGACTCGCGCTTCATCAAAGGGGCGACTGAACTCGATCTAAACCTATAATATTCGCAGAGTCCGTTTTTAGTGATGCACAGAATTATATGAGTCGCCTTAATAATTTTATAGCTGTGTAGATCTCTCTTCGTAAGTGATGTCTCTGTAAGAAGTGTCCCGGCGCGGTTACGGGGAGTTATGGGGCTCCGCCTCCAAAATTTAAGTGACCCCCCCCCCTCCCTCCAATTTGTCCATGGTATGTATGTGAACATGATGAATGCACAAAACAAAAAATACTTCATGCCTTTTGCAGGTGAAAAGCCTCTTCGGTAACTGAAATGTCTAAATTTTTTACGATACCAAACCGTTGGCGGCCGCTCCGCTCAGATAGTCACAAAGTAAGAGCCCCCAACATATTGCCTCAAAAAACCGCGCCTGCGTGTCGGTTACATGGATCTAGCTGTCGGTACATTTAGCTTATTTCATCCCCGCCAGCCTCACTTTCTCCCCCAGTTACGTTACTGATCTTTATAGGTTATTGTGTGAAAACTTTCCAAACCAACGTTGTTATAATTCTCCATCAAAGAAAGACAAGTCCTAGCTGTTGTCTTCAATGATAATCCACACATTTTGAACCATTTAGGAATTGAGCACTTGGAGTGCCTCATTGTGCACTCAGTCATTAGAGGCAAAACCAAGAAAAAATCCAGCAATGGTGAATACAAATTGTCTGAATTGAATGCGGGCAAATAATTTCGTGGGTGGGCATTGGCCTAAAAAATTTGGCAACTCAGTGGGAAAGCGTGGTTTTATTTTGTTTCTTTTTCCATTTTCGATTCCTTGACGAGGGTCATAGGCATCTATGCAGTCATTGACAGTGGGACGTGTGTGGTGTGTGTGTGTGTGTGTGTGTGTGAGTGGGTGTGCGTGTGGTGTGCCGTGTGCGTGTGACGCCCAACCTTAACACGATAACTCGACCCCACCTGGAGTGGATGAAGTTCATGACCTGGTACATAGGTCTCCCATAATGAGTAAGTATGGATCCCTTGTTTGGGGTCAGGCCAAAGGTCATTGAGGTTAAGAGAGAGGTCTGAAAATCGTGTTGTCCAGAATGCTGGTCCGATCAGGTTCCGAAATTCAGGATTACAGCTCTCTTTTGGGGAGACAGTAACTCTATGATTTTTGGTTGGACGGGGGTCAGTTTCGGGGAAAAATAGGAAAAATTGGAAAAACTGATAATTTGGCAAATTTAGCGCGTTAAACACGGTAACTCTACCTCACCTGGTAGGATGAAGCTCATACTTGGTATCTGGGGTCCCCAGCAATGAGTTACACGATTCCTATTGTTTTGGGGTCAGATCGAAGATCATCCGAGGTAAGAGGAAGTCAAGTTCTGGATATCTGTTAACATGATAAGGTCCAGAATAATGGTCCGGTCAGGTGAACTTTGGGTTATACCGCCTTCTTATGGGGGTACAGGAACACTATTGGTTTTGGTGAAGAACGCGTTTTTGTCAGTTTTAGAGAAAATGGAAAATGTGAAAATCTGACGTTTGCAGATTTCAGGATGTTAACCCGATTTACCTCGATCCCAGTTTGATGGAAGAAAGCGCATACTTGGTAGGTGGGGTCTCCATCTGTGACCAGGATCTCTTTATGGGTCGAGTAAGGCCCCCCCCCCCTCTGAGATCAAGAGAGAGATGTCAACGCTGAAAATCTTGTTAACTTGAGAGCCTTCAAAGACCTCACCTGGAAAGATGAAGTTCAAAGTTTGTATGTTGTAGTTCCTCAAATTGGGTAATACATGATCCCTATTGTAAATTTTGTACGCATGTGAAGTTGACAATGCTTGATCAAGTCAGGATCGGCGAAGAGGGAAGCACAAAGCATCTGGCTGTTCTGGTTCCTCGTGTTGCGTTGTGGGGTGTGTAATATCGTGCTCTGCATGCGTGTTAAACATTCATGCTAAAAGTATCACACTACTGGGAGTTACGAACCAACCCAATTATTCGTCATTCAGGAAAACAATTGTTCAAATCTTCAATATAATGCTCAGAATAAAAGTTAGGATGAATGAGAATTTATTCCACGATGTAACATCCCAGATTTCTTCATCCGTTCATCATTCATTCATTCATTCATTCATTCATGATGATATGTCACAAACGAGAATATTTAGTTCGAGCTGCAGCCCTATAGTATTTGTTTATGAATATACTTAGCACAGACAGTAAATGTTAACCTACTTCGTTAGGCGTATTACATTCAGTTCTATTAGTCATTATCAAACTTAACTGTCGAATGGAGCAATTTAACTCGCTTTCATCATTTTTACCCTGATTAACTCTGCTATTCAAGCCACTTCCTCACGTATTCTTTGTCTAATTGCCTGAACTCGAATGTGATTTATATACACAAACTTGCATATTCATTGGGTATTCACGAATCATTCATACATATTAATAATTCCAGAATGCGAAACCACATGGTCGAACTGGCTGTGTGAATGGCTGGTTAGTGTCAGCTAACTGTAGCTTATGCCACAGCTGTGAAGCAGAATGATTAGGTTGTGATAATTGAATTGGATATGAATGAACTGATTAATCAATGACTGATTGTTGTTCTATCGACATGACCATCCACTCCACAGTCCTCAGAGGAATGTTATCGCTTGACGCAACCACGCTACATCACTCACCATGACCCTGTGAAACTTTTTTAAATTTTCAGTACAGCTGTATGCAATCTGTGATGTCCGATATGACTTGACACTGTACACAATTCGCACTATTAAGATAACAGATTTATTTATCAAGGCGGGCCGGGGTGATATGCAAGTTGGAACTGCGAAGGAAAGGTTAAAACTACTGTTCTAGATAGACCATTCTCGAGCTAATTATTCAAGAATTTAACCGTGATAAACTTCTACAATTAACGAATTCTCCACCATTCTATGTTCTATATATAAAAAGAGCATGTAAGTCAGTAAAAAGAAGCGTAAAAAAAACGTGAAAAGAGCGTGACCTACCTTGTGAATCTTAATATTTTTCATAGGTCAACCAGGAAAGGATCTTTTTCCTCACCAGTGTTTTCCCGCTAATAGGTTCTGCAGTTCCCCCTCTTGCCTGATGTCCTTATCCCTTAGGAGGAGAGTACTTGAACTCCATCCCCGGTTCACCATCGACACGGTAGCAAATTGCTAATTATTTCCTGACCATGCGTCGACGTCCTCCGTTGCAATTGGGGTCGAGGTGGGGGATCCGCGGAGTGATTGGGGAGAAGGCCTGGCGGCTGGGCTGGGCTGGGCGTGCCATTCTTGGACTGAATCCTGCGGTGCGGCCTGTCTCTGGGGTAGAGTAGAGCTAGATTAGGAAAAAACACGGTGGATGACAGTTCTGTGGAGCAAAACCAGGAGCGTCCCATGATATACATGGTTTTTTAACATAGGTATATGCAAACATTTTCCCGTCCAGTGCCAGATGCACAAACTACATCCTCTTCGCTGAAGTAGATTATTGATGAAAAACGTATAGGCCGGAGTAACGAGTTAATGGAGCAGTTTGCAGGCCCCAACACAATCGACACTAATGTACGGCAGATTCGGCCCGGGGCCAGAATTGTCCATGCCTGGATTAACATGTAATTTAGGAACTGGAGAAGGAAGAAACAGGGTCTGGCCCCAAGAAAAATCCCCACCCCTTGACTCCTGTCATGGGGAGCGATCAGCTTATTGTGTATTTTGTATATGGGTTTCCCCATAATGAGTACATGATCCCTATTGTTTTGGGGGTCAGGTCAAAGGTCATCTGAGGTCAAGAGAGGTCAAAGTTTGAAATCTTGTGTAACGCCATAAGTCTAGAATGCCTGGTCCGATTAGATTGAAAATCAGTATGCAGCTTTCTTATGCGGATACAGGAACCTATTGTTCTGGTGTTAAGGTAAATCGGCGGGTCAGATTTGGGGGGAAATTGTGAAAAATTTATTTTGGCAAAATTTGTAGTCGGAAACGATTAACTCGACCCCACTTGGATGGATGAAGTTCATACTTGGTATACGGGTTCCCATAATGAGTACATGATCCCTATTGTTTTGGGGGTCAGGTCAAAGGTCATCTGAGGTCAAGAGAGGTCAAAGTCGTGAAAATATCTTGTTAACCGACAAGTTCCAGAATGCCTGGTCCGATCAGGTTGAAACTCGGTTTGCAGCTTTCTTATGCGGATACAGGAACCTATTGTTCTTTTTATGGTGTAATTCGGCGGTGAAGATTACGGGGGGAGAATGGGAAATTGTCAAAAATTGAAATTTGGCCAAATTGAGCTCTTTAATACGATAACTCGACCGCACTTGGATGGGTAGAGTTCATACTTGGTAAAGGCGAGTTCAACATAATGAGTACATGATCCCTATTGTTTTGGGGGTCAGGTCAAAGGTCATCTGAGGTCAAGAGAGGAGAGATCCAAAGTTCTGGCAAAATCCTTGTTAAAACGAAAGTCCGGAATGCCTGGTCCAACCAGGTTGAAATTCGGTCTGCAGTTATGCAGCTTTCTTATGAGGTATACAGGAACCCTATTGTTCTTGGTGTAATTCGGGTGAGATTCTGGAAGAATTGGGAAATTGTCAAAAATTGAAATTTGGCCAAATTGAGCTCTTTAATACGATAACTCGACCGCACTTGGATGGGTAGAGTTCATACTTGGTATACGGGTTCCCATAATGAGTACATGATCCCTATTGTTTTGGGGTCAGGTCAAAGGTCATCTGAGGTCAAGAGAGGAGAGATCCAAAGTTCTGGCAAAATCCTTGTTAAAACGAAAGTCCGGAATGCCTGGTCCAACCAGGTTGAAATTCGGTCTGCAGTTATGCAGCTTTCTTATGAGGAGTACAGGAACCATGTTGTTTTTGGTGTGAATCGGGGATCAGATTTTGGGAAAAATGGGAAATTGTCGAAAATTGATATTTGGCAAATTTTAGCTCTTAACACAATGACTCGACCCCACTTGGATGGATGAAGTTCATACTTGGTATACGGGTTCCCATAATGAGTACATGATCCCTATTGTTTTGGGGTCCGGTCAGAGGTATCTGAGGTCCCAGAGGTCAAAGTGGAAAACCTTTGTAAACATGATAGTCACCCCATAAGGTGGTGCGTCTGATCAGGTTGAAATTTGGTGTCTAGCTTCCTTATAATGGGAGTACCGGACTCCTATTGTTTTTTGGTTTAGGTCGGGGTGAATTTCGGTCGAAAATTTGTGAAAGTCGATTTTTTGCCCAATTTAGGCTTGTAAACATGATAACTCAACTTCACTTGGATGGATGAGGCCCACACTAGGTATGTGTGTTCCCCACAATGAGTACATGAACCCGATGTTGGGGTCAGTCAGACAAAAGGGTAGTCTGAGGTACCAGAGGTCAACGTGGGAAAACCTTTGTAAACATGATAGTCAGGAATGGTTGGTCAGTCTGATGATCAGAGTTGAAATTTGGTGTCTAGCTTCCTTATAATGGAGTACAGGAAAATCCTCTTGTTTTTTGGTTTAGGTCGGCGTGAATTTCGGTGAAAAAATTGTGAATAGTCGATTGTTTGGCCCAATTTAGGCTTGTAAACATGATAACTCAACTTCACTTGGATGGATGAGGCCCACACTAGGTATGTGTGTTCCCCACAATGAGTACATGAACCCTATGTTTTGGGGTCGGTCCAAGGTCAATCTGAGGTAACAATAGCGTCAAAGTGTGAAATCTTGAAAATTCGTGAGGTGTAGCTACATTATCAAGAGTATAGGAAACCCTATTGGTTGGTTGGGAAAAGGGGAAATTTGTCAGATGTGATGAGCCCAGATGTAGCTGTGCAAGCTCCCATCCGCCCGTGTATAGCTATAGGTTGCCAGAAAGAGTCAAGGAATCACTAAGCCTTTTGGATTCTGGTTATGTCAAGGTAATGGTTTACGCGATCCGTCTACACCTCATGGGTATACGGATCGTGGAAACAGCTTGCACTTTTACCACAAAATGATTACACGTTCATTAGAAACCATGAAATATCACAAACTTTTTTTCGAGTAGGCGGGAGTAGGTTCAATTACCCATCTACGAAGCTTTCAGAGCTTGTAGTGATCTTTGAGCTTGAGGTGATTCTTTCGGAACAAATCAACCAGAGCAATATTCTCTCCTCCCCAGGGTGTGACTCAGGCTGTGGATGTCGATGACCCGATTCCCCGTCCGGACTCATTCCACACCTTTCTTACGTCGGCACTATCGTTTATGATAGGAGGCAAAAAAAAAAAAAAACAAGTAGAGGTCATCGGTTTTGATTGACGAGCAAATCAGAACAAGTCCACCAGCAAAGACTGGCTCCAATGACCCCATTAGTTTCTATATGGGATGATTTAGCTCATGTTTAAACAATATATTCCACAGTGTCTAGGACCCCGATATGTCATATGGCAGGGAAATATTCTTTAGTCACTTCTTATGACAGGTGTTGCTCAATACGACACAAGTGCCACTAGAGATCGGATTAGCTGTGGAGCTTCGAATTCTGAACGTGTTCATGAGAAGGGAATGTTATTGGTGCTAAGACGCTAATTGGGGAACTGTGAACAACCAAGTTTTGTATTATCTCTTGCTGCCCACTTTCACCGATTCTTGGAGCGCATGGAATAATAATAACCAGCTTAATAATACCAGACTTCTATACGGGGTTTTAGCATCGAATCAAAGACTCAGAGCTCTTTACAAATATTACCCCCAAGTCCAAGAGCGTCACCACCCTCTCAAAAGTGCGGGGGATATGGCCACATTTTCAAAATTTAACTGTGTGAAAATGTTGAAGTCAATGGGAGCTTGTCAAAAAGGGGGACATGGCCACCCCCCCGTCACCCAACTGTTGAGCCATGTCCCCAACCATTTGTAAATTGTCAAATCTGGGGATGTATCATGAAAAGATTTTTTTTTTTTGCGTGAGTCAGGATTATGCTACGAATCTTGGTTCTAGCCGTATTCACGAAACTTTGCATAGGGCAATTTCTTCGATGATTTTAAGCAAGTAAATATCCTGCCGTAGCCACTCAACGCACACTGAATACACTTGTGGTACACGGGATGGTAATTTCCATGCAACCGTTAGAAAAAGAAAAAAGAGCCGAAGCACGAGAAAAGGTACTAAGAGACATGTGGCCCGTAGGTATTAACATTTTCACTTGCAAAAAGAAGTCAAGTACAACGATTACCTAAATATGACTTGTATTTCTCGTATCTATCCATTGCACTATATTGGAGCCAAACCATCAAATTCAGGCCCAATCCTTGTCACCTATGGGGGTGAGTGTGGAGGTTGGCGTCCCCCATAATACTAATATAATACTTATGTAATACTTATGTAATACTTATGTAATACCTTACTACCTTACCACTTCCTCGTGTCACATTGTGGATGAAGCATTGGAACCGATCACATTGTATGTACTATTGCCTGTGTTAGTACTGATGAACTATTAAGATCCTCCAATTCAGTCTGTAAAAATACTCTAACAATTCTTTTACTATTGACTCCAAATACTTCTAGGCCAAAATTAGATAACCTTTGATCCCAAATTCCCAATGTGTTGCATTAGTCCTAAAAAATAATGACCAACTTTCATGATTGATCAATCGAAACTGCATAGGAAAAGAAGCATTTTGCAAGTTCCCACAAAACTAACTGCTAGATGCCTCAGACCTTAACCCTGAAACACCCGTGATGCACAGGGTTCATCATGATTGCCAACCCGTAGTTGTATTACATATAAACGGTCCCACGCCTTCAAATCCATTACCCATTAGCAATTTCTACCAAGTGCTGTGAAAATGTGGCTGAATGAGAAATTTGCATAAATTATGAAAAATATGCATACGTTGGTCTATAGTGACACCTTTTTCAATTGTAATATCTCAGGCTGGAGGTAGACCACATTCATAAAGTTTCGATGGAGCTCAACGAATTTACAGACACATTCGATAGTCTCCAATAACAACAACTCCTCAGATTTTAGATTACTCAGGAACGATGGCAGACCACATTTACTATAGATTTGTGGAAATCCGATATAAACTTTCAACGTTTGCATGAATTATACAAATCACACATTGAGACACATTGAATGATCTCGAGTGCCCTGAATTCATGTTGAAATTTCTCGGAACTAAACTCAAGAGTATAACCATTAGGTTTCGTGAAGATCTGTCAATTATTCAATTATTCAAAAAGGACTATGGCTTTTGAATTAGCATATTGCCTCTGAAAGTGTAATAATATCAATATATCTAATCAAATCCTGTTCACACCCAACCCCGATGACACTATCAAACTTTCATCCGAATCGATCTAACAGTTTCGAAGTATTCTGCTAACGACATTGTGTGACATGCACACATGTTAAAGTGGTCACTGAGTCTCTTCTTGTACTCATTCAGGCAAAACAATAAGAATGATGCATTGGTAGACTAACCTGAGCAGAGTATCTCTCCTCTTCTCAATCATTTTATCGATACTCCAATTTTTACATGGCTACATCCAGGGATAAAGCTACAGGAACTCTCGGGGCAGGAAACCTTTGGAAAGTTTGGACCCCTACATTTTAAAATTGAAGATTCAAAGACTGAGAAAATTATGACACATTTTTCATGAGGTGACAGTGCTCCGCTAATTCAGTGCTGACTGGACCATAAACAAGAAATCAGCGCTAACTCTGGCTGCATTATGAAATATTCACTGGGGTCTGCCGGACGAGAACGTAAAATGACAGTCCTTGGAGGAGAATTCACTCACACGTGTCTTCTGGGACTTTGAACAATATTGGGAAGAGAGAGCAAGACTTCACCAGTACCCCCCCCCCCCCCCTTACACTGATAGACTGCTGTCTATGTGTCTATGTAGTAGTTGTGGCTCTGCAGTGTGCCATCGACAGCAGGCCCAGAGGCCAACTTGGGTGTTGGAGAGGATCAGGCCGGTCCAAAGTTGCCTCGTCCAGGGAAAACGGTTGATTATATTACTCTCTCATTGTAATGAATTCAAATATTTTCAAACAAGCAATTTCCATTCATTGACCACTGTTTTTTGTTTTTTGACGATTTTGCTATCACCTGGTCATTATCTGATAATACTGTAATAATGAATCTATGGTGCACGGTCTCTCGCAACCCAACTACTATGACAGCCAACGCAGTGGCGCCTCGCAGGTACCCACTTCTACACGTGAATACCTTGAGGCATTAGGGGAGACATGCCATGTCTATCAGAGTTCTTGAAGTCATTTTGACATGTTTTGCACACAGAGCATTCTTGTCTACAATATACATGCTTGTTGTCATTCTAAAAATGTTCAATTTCCGTTATTTCGATAGCACTTTCGCTGCCATGAATTTTACGTCAATATTCGATACCACTCTTTGATGCAAGTTATGTGAACTCGACAGCACTTGCCAGCTTGAGCGTACAGTAGTCCACTCTCTGACAAGTGGTCCGCGATGATACTGACAGCCTATGGTAATTATATCCCCACTTCGGGGATATTATGGTTTTGGCGGCGTCGTCTCCGCCGCCGCCGCCGCAGCAGCAATTGTTAACGCAATAACTCTCTAACAAAATGTCTGATTTACTTTAATTGACACGAAACTCTGCACACATATTCGCCCTTACAAAACCTCGGATGAGTTCGAATATGGTCGTCGCGGGGGCCACTCTGGCGGCGGCAATCTTGGATTTTGAACGAAACTGAATTGATAGTGTTTGTACAATAACTCCCTAGTGCCCTGTCGGATCCATATGAAACTTTTGCACACATGATCGTCTAATGAAAATCTTGTAAGGGTCGAAGCGCCCGTTCGCTCTGACGGCGGCCATTTTGGATTCTTAGGGAGTTTTTCGCTGATTCGCGCGTTTCGAAGCATGGCGATCGTTTGAAGACCAACTTATTTTTCGCCCCATGAACCCACCCGGCGGCCATTTTGAATTTTGCGAAAATAAAATTTTTCAGGCGTGTAGGCATGTTTTTTTTAACCTCGCACACATGATCGCACATGAAAATTTTGAAATAGGTGAAACATGGGCGTCGCCCAACCACTCTGACGGCGGCTATTTCAGATTTTTTTTTGGAAATCTGAGTTTTTCGCTTGTATTTTGCGTTGAAGCATGAAGATCATTTTGAGACCACCTTTTTTCGCACCCATACCGACCCACCCGCGGCCATTTTGAATTTCTGCGAAATTTGCAGATATGACATTTGCATGTGTTGTAGCATGGTGTGTGCATTGGAGCCAACTCCCCCACTTCCCTGGGTCATAAATCCCCTTCTGATGATGAAAAAGAAGGCGAACACGGTCACCCGATACGAAAGTGAACGGGATATACATGTTAGCGGTTTTACCCGCCAGGTGATGTCTAGTTCATGGACCACTTTATGCCTGGGGCTTTTTGGTGTGTACAACAGCCTGGCCGCAGTGAAACCACTGCCATCATGCAAAATTCCAAGGAAAAAACAAGACTCTGAATGCTACAATATATGCCTGGCAGAGAAATAGTAGCGTACTAGAATGACTGCATGGTCATGTCTAGGTGGGTGAAGTCAGGAGTGAATCACATGTACATCACTGTCCCTAAATGGTCAGTTCGAGATGTATCACTCTATTTGGAATATGCAAAAGAGGAAGAGAAAAAAACCTACTAGTGGGTTATTTCCAAGGAACTGTACGTCATCCAAGTGGGTGCATGATAAGGACATAGAAAAGTTATGCTACACGACTGCAGTTTGTTCAGGGAAGATTACTAACAAAAAGACAGCACCATGCTATGGAGTGTCCCAAAATGAGCAATCAGAAGGAGTACCTGCTTTAAGGGGAAAACAACAAGAATTCACAACCACTGGGATGTTATCTTGTTGCCTTGTTCAATTAAATTGAAGGGTCATTATCGTCTGCGAGCAACGCTATATTTCGTCTGACATCACGACGAAAACCTTTCGGTGTAATGCAATATAGATTGCAGAATATCGTTACTATATAAGAGCGTACATAGAAATTTTTAGATTAGTGAAATACGACTCACCCATCAACTTTTGTCATTCAGTTCTGCAAAACCAATTGCCTCTATCTAAAGCCGTGTTTTCTTGGGTAGTTCTACTACTCGAAGGCTGTAAAACATCTTGGTGTTCGTTGATAGCGGCTGACCTCACTGAGCATGCTCAGAACAACACTCAAAAGCTAATTCCAGACTCGCATCCTTACAACGTCAAGCCAGAGTGTTGTTCGATGCGAATGTCGAAAAATGACTTTGTACGGTACTCATACAATGCTTGTTTGATTAGGCCTGCTCATTATCATCTAGTATATGGTTTCAAACAACACACTCGAAAAAAAACCCTTCAAACTACCCAGAACGAATGGAATGTGATGAGGTTTCATAAGACTGCAAGCCCAATATTTTGATTGAGCAGAAGGAGGTTTTCAGTCTTGGCATGCTGGCAATTGAGGAGAAGGGCAAAATTCAAGGGGTGGGTTAAACCATTCACCGAACTATTCTACGTTTCTAGTCGCCATAACTTGACTATAAATCTACTAAAACGTTTCGCCATTCCTAGTAATGGTACCCTGCTGCTATAGAGCTTTCATGATTCTTTAATCGTGCTACTGCTATAATTGATTGGAATGCTCTTCCCTGACAGATAAGATCTATTGAAAAAGATGCCTTCGGGCTGAAATGATATTTGTTGCCTGCCTCTCACGCGTGACCAAGTTTTGTTTGCTGGGTGTTTTTATGGGGCTTATGTTTGTTTTGTGTGTTCCTATTGTGTCCAGATTGTATGTGGGACCTCATTGGAAATGGCATCCTTAACCCAATGGTTGGTTGCTCCCGTGACTCTATGTTCAATCGGTTTTTTGTTCTGTCACTAAATATTTATTTGCTTGGTGTCCCCTTGTGTTTTCGAACATACAGAGCCTGAATTAACGGAACAAACCAGAACAAGCGTTTATATATCTTGAGATCTGCTTGTTGTGGGGTTCCTGTTGTGCATGATTGTAGTTGGGACCTCATTGGAAATGGGCCATCCTTAACCCATGGGTGATGCTCCCGTGACTCTATTTTCAATCGGTTTTTTGTTCTGTCACTAAATATTTATTTGCTTGTGGTCTCCCTTGTGTTTCGAACATACAAGAGCATGAATTAACGGAACACACCAACAAGCGTTTATATATCTTGAGATCTGCTTGGCCCCCAACCCGTTTTAGCAGCAACTCCCATAGTAAAAGAGGGTGGAATGGTGTGCGGAATAAGAGCCTCAAAAAGATTGTCAAAGTTAATGTTCAGGCAATTAATGGAGAATGTCAACACATTTATTTCTTTACCTTTTGAACGAAAGGACGCGTTGGCGCTATGCAATCATCATTTTAACATTTATTAGCGTTGAAAACTATTTGCCAATCGGCAGACCATTTGGAGCCTTGTTAAAATTTGTCCTTGAAACCATTACAACATCATCATTCGAAGTCATTTTCGGATACAATTTGTGTTCTCAAATGTTCAACACTATAATTGGATCAATCTTCGAGATCGGTAATATAAACACCACTTGTGACTTCTGCCAGATAGAAAAACGCTCATAATGACAACTTCCTGCTCCCTATGGGCGCCACTCTTGCAATCCCCTGCATGACATTGTCGGTAATACAAACTCTTTAATTTGAACAGGATTGATACAAACAGCTTTACTGCTGTCAATAAGAAACTAGTAACATCTTCCCCATCTAAGTATTAGTCAAGGCAAGAACTATTATTTATGATCATGTTTGACTCAACGATTATATTCAGTGAAATCTTCCCTAAATTATTCCTGATAATTGATTCCATCATTTGGCAAAGCACGGCTGTCAGACTCAATGTTTCTGTGATTCCACAGAATTTGAACGATTTACTATCTTGAAATATGCGAAACATTTGTCTTCCTTCAACCCTTAGCAACCACACATTCTTCTAGTGTTTCGTGGTCCGTCCGGACCAGGAGCTTTAGAGGACGTAAGTGTCTGCGTTTCTCTTAACCAAGTCAGTGGTACAAACACAGCGCTAATACTATCAGAGACACACCCAACAAACCGAAGAGCCATCAACATTATCAAGTTTCTTGAAGTGAAGACCGAAGCGAAAATATATGTGGGAACTCTAGAAATAATCTGGACTATGGCTGATCATACCCCCAGTAGGAATCTTGGAAATTGCTACGACTCCACGTCTGAATTAATAAGTCTCTACTCGACCACTACCTCTTGTTCTCAACAATAGTCATAGCTCTGAACTTGACTCCTCCACCGTAGCACCAGGAGGAAACAGACATTACGTTAGTTTCGATTATCACACTTCTATAAATCAATGTGATAAATACTGGACAATGAGACTTCCCTACTAGTAGGCACTTACTCTAAGGTCCCTTCCCTCACCAAACTTACGCTATCCCCCTTACCCCTCGCGCAACCACCACCTATTCACCAAGTACATGCCTGTCCGGGTTCAAGCCTCACCCCCGCACTGACAACCGGCAATCGCTCGCTCTAACTGACACCCTCAAGTACCTCCTTCAACCTTCAGTGCCGAAGGAATCCTGTTAGCCTCAGACTTTATACCGTCTGGGATATACAACTGGCCCCCCCCAACATCCCGCCACTGATGATCAAGCCCTTATTAATTTCGCTTCAAGACGGGCCTATCCCCATTTCCGACAAGACATGGTTGAAACCTCCTTCCTAGCCTCCGCAAACATCCCCTGACTCAATCAGGCCACTTGCGAAGAGGGGGGGGGGGGGGGGGGTGCTGGGGGTGCTGCAGCACCCCCAGATTCTTCTGACGGGGTGGGACACCCCTACCGTTTCCGGATCATTGGTGTCCAGCCCCCAGTCGATTTACTTTAAATGCTGTCATGGATCACTATTTGTTCGAAATTTGGTATCCCGGTTTTCGATCAGCTGGCTGCGTAAGTTGTTTATTTAGTGTACTTGAGCAACTGAATGGAAATATCCTAAATTGACCCCTAATTCACTCGATTATTTTGATGAAGTGAATCTGTAAGTCTTGGAAAAGATCCTTAAGTTTCCTTATAATTGTTTTATAACATCCTCACGTCACCTACCAACTTGATAAAATACGAAAGGTTGATTTTTTCAGATTCTCAATCTGTAATAATAAACTGTACGTATTGTATGCTGGCTCGCCGGTACCTAGCGTCAACATGTCAACTTGGTGAGGTCTTTTTTGTTACATTGGCCCATGGCCAGATCTTCCCCGACCGTAGAGGAAGGTTGCCATGTTAAAATTTCCTTGACGAACTCAATCAATTTTGTTTCTATGTCTTAGCTGTGCTTTGTTATCTTGTGTAATGGACGTGAACATGGTTAAGTCAGTAGCAACTGGCCTTTCGTGGCCGGTGTGAGCCTGATGTCTTTTAAATTCCTTTGCCTCGCTTCGCGCCAACTGATGCCAATTCTGCTTTGACGGGCACATCACCATTAACCACATAACCTCCCCCGAAATATGCTACTAGTTTCACATCATATTGAATTCCTACAAATAGAATCATTACCATGGCGGCGATCAACGGTGGGGGGGGGGGACATTCCCAATATTTTTGGTGGGGGGACTATATATCAAATACCCCCCATCCCATATTCGGACTGGCGAAAAACCCTATAATCATACAGTACGGCGCAAAACAAAAATGTCTAAATCATATACCTTATTAGATTTATATTTTTTGTTGAGAATTAGGCCGAAATGCAAAAAAAAATCGGCTGCGCGCGCTGTAATCATGTGCTCCGTTACATGTATAATAAGTGTCCATGAAGAAATGTAAGATTAACATCGAGCATTTTTCGGAATTTACTGTCAATTTCGTGTTGCATACTGCCATACTCGCAGGAAGTCCGCCTCCCGCAATCTGGGGGGGGGGGGGCTGTAAACCTCTTTTTTGTACGGTACGCGTCAACTGATTGGCGCGAATTGAAATGATAAACGTAGATCGTTCCTTCCAGAGTGGTTCTTGAGATACCTACATTTCAGGACCTGAATTTATTGTCAATTTTGATGTTGCTTACTGCCATAAGACTGTGATTAAGTACCGTTTCCGGCAATCTGGGATTCGTAAGCTCAAATTCCTGTGTACCTATACGAGACCTCTGATGCTGGCCCAAATTGTAAGGAATAAACATCAATTAGTTCCTTCAAGAACGTTCTTGAAATACAAATTCAGGGAAATTATTCATTTGGAGACGTTGCTCATTGCCACACAGAGCGGGAATTGCCGTTTCCTGCAATAGTGGTCTGTAAAACGGACAATTTCCCGGTAGCCTACGCGCCCATGATGGTGGCCGCTGGCTCGAATTGTAAGGACTACCAATCGATCAGTTCCTCAAGGAACGTTTCTAGAATAATGAATTCTGAAATTTATGCCAATTTTAGGGGTTGTTGCTTACTGCCATATGACCCCGGATCAGTGCCCGTTTCCTGCCATCTGGGGGGGTCTGTAAAATAAAAATTCATTGGCCGCTACGCGCAACCATAGTGGCGCTCCGCTGGAGATGGCTCCTTCATAAATGCCCCCCCCACAGATCGCCGCTAATCATTACCAACTGAAAACAGGAAGTAATTATTATCAAGTGAAATAATGAAATGCAGGGACCATTTTCGCTCATGATAGTATAAAACATTTAGCATCTTAGAAACAGCCAGAATTTTCAAAAGGGGAAGATGGACACTCCCTTCCCATATCCTCCCTGAACGGCGTCCATTAATGGGGGACCATGAGTTGTACTTTCCCCTTACACCGAAAACCTGGCTATTACGCCCGATGTTCACTGTTATTTGTGCTTTTGCTCATGGGCGCCTTGCCTCGTGCCTGCCAATAACAGATTAGGTAAACGTACCGCGGTAATTTTCTAGGGTTACTGTATCAATCGGAATCACACGATTCGCTATGAAAAAAAAAAGTATAAAAAATGCAAAAGAAAAAATCTGAAAAAGGAAAATGACGAAAAAGTAGTTTTTGGGTCGGGGATTAGGGTGAGGGTTTTTGTCAGGAGTAGCCTCAGCACCACCAGTATAAATCGTTCGAAGGGCATGGCTCAATCTGGACAGAAGACAAACTTGACTCTTCAGTCATATACTAGCTAGTCCGTAGCCAAGAGCTGAAACACCCAAGCGCAATAGTAAAAATGACACAACTGTATTGAGATTGTCAAAACTTATTATATTTTCAAGTGCGCTAGCAATCGATGAAGAAGAACGCAGAAGAGGAAAACGAAACTAACACAGAGTAGGAATTAGGAAATGCACTACAAATTGACAAACACAGGGAGGATGGAACAAAGTGGACAAAACGGAGAGGAAAATATAGGTTAGCTAGCAGCGATGTAGAGTACACACGCGGGTACGGAAGGCGCCAAGTAGGCCTAGTAGGCAGACTCCAACAGCACACGATCTAAACATCGAAACGAAAACAACCGCACACAAAATAGAAGGGAGTAATCACGTGATAAAGAAAGAAATGCGAAAGATTGAGGCGTCAAGTCGTACGGTTCCAGACGTCGGTGTTCATACGTTTGTTTGTTTGCACGTTAAACCTAGAAAAAACTATCGAAATGATGAGTAGAATAATACCTAATCCGTTGACCATAGTTGCGAAAAAAAAAATCGAGTTCTATGTGTATTCAAGTATTGAATATCTGCGAATATCTTGAAGATACTGCACAATCTGCAATTTTGGCAGGAAATAAACATACCCCCTTCAAATTATCCAGAAGTCAAGTCAAGTGAAAATCTTTTTTTATTTGTCCAAAAAAAATGTGAATAGTCAGTCTTGAATATCTTGAAATATTCCTCTACTAAGAGTGTATAAATGCGAGTAAAAGGTTGCATTTTGTGACTTTTGCCTTGTTAGAGAGTTTATCAGTCAAGGATTGTGAAGACGCAGCAACAAATAAAAATTGCTCTATATGCAAAAATTCATGATTTATCCTTCATGTGAAATTGAAGGTTGATTCATCATTCCGAACCCTCGATATGATTATCAGCTGATATTCATGAAAAAATTGAAAGACAGAATAGACACACAAAACACACACTTCGAGTGCATCCCATTGCTGCAACACCTGACCACCCAGTAACCATGGAACCACACATGAGGTACCCCTCAACGGGAACTGTCTGCCCCATAATAATTCTGTAATGAATAGTATGACCACCCGATACTATCTGAGCAGTGATACTTAGGCTCACACTCCTTCAATGCTAATCCCTTGGGTGTTTCTTTCAGAGAAGATACGCACCAGGCCATCCTTTAATGAAGATTGACAGTCTTTTTAGGGAAGCCTCGAGATGCGCTCTCCTATTAATTCAGCTATCGACTTCACACACATAAATCGGGGCGGTTCCTAGTCATCTAGGCGCCTCCGGAGAATTGATATCGAAGTGTTATACTCAGCCGCAAAGCAGAGAGTCCTCCCATTCCATCATTGTAACAATTTCCATGATGGCTACGATTTTAGCTATACGTGGGCAAGCATGGTGCTCCCAACTCAAATTTCAGCCAGTCATTTGATTGCGACCTACATACAATTTTGAAACAGCACTAGAATGGACCATATTGCTGAAATTTTCAGCGTCTTCATTTTATAACGCGCTTTCAGACAGAGTGGAAAAAATCCCATTTCGTCCACAAAGCATCGATGACCTTGAAAAAGGGATTTGAATCCTCAATGGGCAAGCATTATTTATACATACAGCCGGAAGAACTCTTATTTCTGATTGTCAGGATTCATCTCACTTGATAATGATTGAAGTGGAGCAAAAGATGTCGTATCATTTGGAGGTATAATTTAAGGATTCCAGGGAATATCGATATTTAGTAGTTGGTATAGCATTTTCGACGATGTTGTGGGGCTCTCGTCCGTTCGCAACATTACTAGCAACCATGCTAATGGCGACAGCAAAGGAGAATACGGGCGGAATAGCATACAGAAAACATTAATTCATGCTGACCTAAGGGTACGTAGAGATAATTATGTCCACGATAGATAGGGAGTGTGGGCCCCGCTTTATTGCACCAAATTTTGTCAGTGGCCACATGAAATTGCTAAACGTATATCCCTCAATGTAATTACCAGTAAAAACGCGAAAGAATTTCCAAACGGGGGGTGTTTAGGTGTGCTTTATGATCCGTCAAAAGTCCATTATGAAAATGAGGAAAGTCGTCCAAATCCCTGTAAGATCACTCCCTTGGGTCAGTCGTCACTTTTCAGCCCCACGAGTTGAAAAAAAAAAAATTCCTATGTTCATACTGCTTAAGATCTGTATTGAAATCCTGGTTGTAAAAGTCCTCATCAGGCAAATCACATTGTTTTGGAAAATTTCACGTTCCCTATGACACGTTTGGATATGGAAAACACGTATTTCTTTAGTAATGTGAACACTTGTTTATAGATTTGTCAATTAGTATAATATATATTATGTGGTACTTGAATGAAAAAACAAAGTGAGATCTTCGTGTTGAATTACATTGCGCTATGAAGGTGTTGAGTGAGTGACGACTGCGGGGCGTTTATTAGCAGCGGTCTATGAGAGAATTTTCAGGGAACCTCCCGATTGTGAGATTTATGTATTCGGCATATGGGAAGCTGTTCAGGTAAAGAATATGTAGTAACCAAAAGCGTCGAAAAGTAGCAGTAATTCCTTTCTATCGTTTACCAGACTGAATTCTTGCACGCGCTGAAGTACATGGTGTATGTGGTATTCTCCGCTTTTTCATCGACACGAGGCCAGTAAGACAAGAGCTTGGGGTGCCGATTTATGCCTCAGCTCATCATCGACAGGAGAGGGTTGGGGTTGCCGGTTCGGACGAACCGTTCCAAATGTAGGGCGTAATGGCGTTACCATATTCTGCTCGCCCCTGGAGTGAAAAACTCAGATTTTTCAATGGGGCCGATCGGAATATGTAGACAAGGTCGCCACCGTGACAGGGGTTGCCCCTTGCATAGCTTCGTAATCCGCCCAGTCTTCTTCGAAATCATAGATGCGTCGTTTGCGTAGTTGTAGACGTCTGCACCATTATTTAGCAATAATCTGGCTGACGTGCGATTTGTGGCACGAGGAAAATAAAGGTTTGACGGAGTCGGGCTCAATAAAAATCCGTTGGTTCGCTTGCGAGCAAAACTGGTGGATACTTATCAATAACATCTTGGCATGTACTCTGGATTAAAGCTCTAAGAAAGGCCCGGTAGAGGTACCACGGGACCTCGTTACCAACGATACCCTAGATGTAGGCCCTGCCCTCCCCAGTCACAGTCCCAGCGACCGTAGGCTTCTCTGGAATAGCCCGGCTGTATGCAGACAGGCTCCTTGGGGAACTCCCTTCCCCAACAGATGGATTCCACTGCTCGAAGAACTGGAGTAGTTCCGTAGGGTTGACGACTCTAGACGACGCGGCCTTCGAGGCGATCAGGACCTCTTCTGGATCCTTCTCCCGGAAGCAAGCGATGTCTCGTGAAGGACACCCAAGCTCTTCTGCGAAGTACTCAGCTAGAATAGCTTCTTCTGATTCTTGTATGGAAGGGCAAATGGATTGCTGATCATGTAGGCTGTTGGAAGAGCGGGTCGCTCGCGGCGGAGAGCAGGTGTAGACCAAGTGACTGAGCACCGGCACTCTGACCGGACAGTAACCTGTGGAGGATCACAAGAAGGAAGGTTGAGTCAACGATGTTTGATATGGAATGGTCGCATCGGTAATGTATGTTGGTGTGTGTTGCCACTGGCCCATTTGTAATCGCAATGTATCTTGTTACTGAAATGAATAATGAATTATCATACCACCCAAGCCCGAAACTAGTTTTCTCTACCGAGAGCAGGGTTGAGAACGATTTTCAATTCATTGCCTCCAGTATGTAGGTAAGTATCGTTACGTATATCCAATACTTCAACAAGTATTCATTTCGGTATGTATGTATGTAGTATGTATGTATGTAGGTATGTATGTATGTAGTATGTATGTATGTAATGTATGTATGTATGTAGGTATGTATGTATGTATGTCAAACCTAAATAATTTAGGAGCTCAAAATTGTTGCCTGGATACATGATCATGAGGGTGCCATGGCAATGAAGAAGCTGATTAATCGGCTGAGCGAGTCTTTCATTCTTGTTCCATATGTAAGTTGTGTGGGAGAGATCAAGTATAATAGTCCATGAAACGTTGGAGGGCGCCATGGCTGAGAAGAGAGGGCTGTTGCAGACAAAGGAATATATAGGATGAGCCTCAATTCACATCAACGGGAAATTTCTCTGTCTTTGGCAAAAACCTGAAATGAATCTGGTGTTACGGGTCTTGGGACATTGACAGGGGGAATTCCTGATCAATATGTAACAGGTGTTCCTTTTACATGGGTATTCGGAACAAATACGTAAATGTTACAACTACGGAATGTGGTTAGAGCTTTCCGACGTTCAATTAACTGGTTCCATACTTAGTGCAGACATGACTCTCGCAGAATATGACCTGTGAAAGTTTTCAGCAGAGTCGTTTGCAATAGGTCCACTTCCTCGCTTGCGCAATGTGTCAGATATGGTTTCCTGTTTGACACATTTTTTCCTATAATAAGGAAATGATCATCAATAGCAAAAATAAAATACTTATACTGAGAGGGTCTTACAATGAATATACTCCAGCGCTTTGCTCTATTGTTGACTGATTCTAATTACCTTACCAGCAGCACAATAGCAAGGCTGTGTAGGCAGAATCCGTCTCCTAGTAGGGAAGGCAGCTAAGTATTGATCATATTGAGCATAGTAAAGAGCCAGGAAATGGTCAATGATAATCTTGTGGAGAGCCCATAATTCGGTTTTATTTTCAGTTATTCAGTTTTTTTTTCACGGTTTTCGAAGTTCCATTTTCTCGAGCAGTCTAATCATACACTCTTCCTCGAGGTGTTGGCTTAGTCACCGCAGCGAGCAGCTCTACGCTAGATTCTTTCCAAAGTCCAAACGATTATTGTCCTCTGTAATGGTATGAATCCCATATTATGCAAGAAGATAATTCTCACCAGGAATGTATTTAGCCAAGCTTCTCATATTCCATAGGGCAACCTTTGGGTCTTGTCCAGCAGGCCTAACTTGGAACTAGCCCATAAGAAACTGCATTCTAAATTTCAAACTGGATCGGGTCAGCATGCTGGACTTGTCATGTTAACAAGGTTTGCAGACTTCGACCTCTCATGACCTCAGATGACCAAAACGATAAGGGTCATGCACTCATTATTGGTAATCTATATACCAAGTATTAGCTACTGTTAACCGTTATCGTGTTAACAAGCTAAAATTTGCCAAATTATCAAGTGTTCACACAATTTTCCATTTTCCCAGAACTGATGCCCGGTCGGCAACAAAAACAATAGGTTTCCTGTACTCCCCATAAGAAAGGCTCAGGCTGAATTTCAACCTGATCGGAACAGGCATTCCGGACTTATCGTCTTACCCAGATTTCCAGACTTTGACCTCTCTTGACCTCAGATGAACTTTGACCTGACCTCAAAACAATAGGGATCATGTACTCATCACGGGGAACACATTTGTGTGACCGATTGTGTTAACTGTGATGATTTTTCTTTGAAAACGACTGAATCGGCTATAACGCACACGGTGAAAGGTTGGCTGGAGGTCAAGTGTCGGGTACCGTATGGGATATAGCTTTAATTGGACAATAGGTAGAGGAATGCATCATCCTGCGCGGAGCGTGATAGCTGTATTGAATCGAGGGCATTAGACTTAGTATAATAATACAAAAGGGGCGACGGTTCTAATTTTGGAGCTGGAAGATAAGCGAACTGACGCCCGGTCTGCACCAAAAACAATAGGTTTCCTGTACTCCCCATAAGAAAGGCTCAGGCTGAATTTCAACCTGATCGGAACAGGCATTCCGGACTTATCGTCTTACCCAGATTTCCAGACTTTGACCTCTCTTGACCTCAGATGAACTTTGACCTGACCTCAAAACAATAGGGATCATGTACTCATCACGGGGAACACATTTGTGTGACCGAGTTATCGTGTTAACAAGGCTAGGCGTCACACACTACACACACATGCACCACTACACAAGCACACACACGCACTCACACACACACACACACTCACACACACACACACACTCACACACACACTGTCATGACTGCATAGATTCCTCTGACTTCGCCAAGGAATACAAAAGTGTGTTGAATCTACTACTCAAGTATCATTTCTTAGAGCTGACGAATGAATCATCTTGGAATATTTAGTCGTTGACTCACGACAGTTATGCTACGTTTCCATACACACAACCCTGTCGTTGTTATCAACACAGTAAAATATTATAGACCCCGGCCGAATTTGACAGGATCTTGTCAAGTATATTTACAAGTGAAATCCTTCAACTTTTTACACTATTGTTACTCGGTTTCAGATGGTTATTTTTCCTGAGGAGAAAATTTAGAACATTTCGGATAGTACCTTGTGTTTGTAGCTTTGGCCGAAGTTTAGCTGCGTATATGAGAGCGGCTAGTAAATTGCATGGCGCACCCGCTGCACCTGGGCATGACAGTCGATGTCGGTCATGGCCAAACACGGATGACGAAAAGGTACGTCACTTCTTAAATGGTCAGTACACAAAAGTTGACTCTGGTGTGTGTCATATTATTCAAATTATGTGGGAAATAATAAGAAAAGCTAACCTACCAGTGGATCATTTTCAAGGAATTGTGAGATATCTAAGTGACTGAGAGGTACATTAATGTACACTAGTTGTGTGACCCACCTTCCGGAGAATCCTCCCCTGGCAGAGTCTAGTGTGCGTCATACATTTGACAGGAGCATGTAGGTTAGGGCAATTTACCAGAAACTCTTCGCGAGTCAGCGATTAGGATATCAGTCTCTCATAGAACTCCTCTACACATAAAGATGAAAAGTTCACACTTTCATCACTTCAAACAGACGATCCCGAATATATTTATAGTCACCTGACCGGAACTTCTAAACATTATGACTCTTTCATGCTCACTGTATCACATCAAATGACACCTTCAGAAATCAATATTCGGAAAAAAGTACGTACCCTTATGTTCATTGCTTCGTCGCGCGTATGAATGCATTGCAGGATCACTCAAAGTAGCCTATATTATTTTGTGATGGAAAATTGAAAAGTGGGCCAATTTGAACGTGCAAACACATGTGACTCGACTTGGCCGGGATGAAAAAGGCCTATTCCTGAAACGTATTTCCCTATATTGAGTGCATGAACCCAATTGATTTTTAGGTCAGGTAAGTAATCAATTTTCTGGGGAGCGAAGTCGTATAACCTTGCAAGCACAGTTAAGTCTAAAATGTTTGACGCGATGAAGTTGAAAATTGGTGCCTGGCTTTGTAATGAATACAGAACTCCAATTGTTCTATTGGAAAAAAAAAAAAAACTTGCCTTATTCGGGTTACCGCCGTAGAACTCAATGTTATCTTTGACATATTGGAACGCCAGTCGCTGGTCTTGCAACCCGTAGTTTGCATGTTTCGACGTAACTTCCATATCTGGGTCATATATTTCGCCGAGGTACAAAAATCCGAATGCCTCTGTAGAACAAAATAACAAAACAATAAATTGTTATTCTGACAATTCCCGAATAGAATGAGAGTTCCTGCAGGTCACAATTATGAATTTGACGTCGACAGGTTGTCATGTCGTGCTGCATTGTGGCCATAACATGCAGTCGCACTCTAAATTTAACATTGAAATTCAAATAAAAAATCTTCGACACCACTGAAACTTGTTGAATTGATCAACACGACCTGACAACGTCAAATTCATAATTGTGCACTGTGTCTCATTACTAAACGTTTGAGTGTTCATTTTGTGTTTATTTGTTGAGAATTTTAGAATGTCGAAGTGTCAAACTTGATAGCAATAAGGGTTTCGATAACTGTTTAAATCCTAAACCATACTTTGTAATGCAAGTGTTGAATCGGAATGTCCATGTCATGACTGCATAGATTCCTCTGACTGTCACGGAATAAAAAAGGACTGGGCGATCAATCATTAGGCTATAGTTGCCCATGGTGGAAAGCAGTATATAAAGTCAGTATCGACGAATATTGTCGTGACATTGGCAATAGGTTCTGCCCAACTCGTATTGGGTTGTCCCTTTTAATATTACCGGTACGACCGGCAATTAAAAGCAGTTCAGCTAAATATCTCTAAAAACTCTTCGAAACCCTAAACTTGTTAGAATTGATAAACACGACCTGACAACCTGTCGACGTCAAATTCATAATTGTGCACTGTGTCTCATAACTAACGTATAAGTGTTCATTTTGTGTTTATTTGTTAAGAATTTTAGAATGTCGAAGTGTCGAACGTGATAGCAATTAGGGTTTCGATAACTGTTTAGATCCTAAACATTTCTTTAATTTGAATTTCCATGTCATGACTGCATAGATTCCTCTGACTGCAGTGGATGGAATCAAAAGAGTACCTGGGCGATCAATCATCGGGCTATAGTCATGGCATGGAAGAGTATATAAATCGTATCGATATGTTCAACAACGCATATTGTCGTGACATTGGCAATAGGTTCTGCCCAACTCGTATTGTGTTGTCACTTTGAATACTAGTACAACGACCGGCATTAACAAGCATTTCAGCTGAATATCCTCACCCAGGCGGTAGTTGATAGTGACTACAACATGCCGGTTTCATTCCACGAGGTACCGTCTGTCGTATAGGGGACTCCGCCGCGCCCTCGAGGGGGGGGGGGGGGGGGGGGGGGGGTGAAGTTTCCCCCTGTTGGTGAAGATGAATACGCCTCTGGGATAGGGATCTTCGTGGATTCTTTGGGAACCCCTATTTAAGATAAAGGCAATCTTCTTGAATCTAAGGACAAAATTCAATCCCAGTGTATTTTAATATTAACACTGATTTTACGGATTTACTCACTGTTAAAATGTTAATGATGGATTACCTCCTTCTGGCTCAAAGATGCTTTGTTCCATTTGAGAAAACCTGATCACTGAATAAACCTACATAGCCTATATAACCCTTTTTGTAGGCATTCTAATATGCCAATTCGACTAGTTTTTTTCGACTAATTATGCTAAAGATAGGGAAGAAGCAAAAAGAAAGCATTCAGTAGCCTATATTATTCGGAATTGGCATCCGGTGTATCGTTTTGGGGCCGATAGCCAGTCCCTCGAATGCAAAAAACAAAAATCAAGGGGGATTCAGGTATAAGCTCGAGCCTTTCTTCAAACACTTACTATAGTTGGACAAGCCGAAGATGGCTCGTACCACCGCTGATAACACCCGATCCCAAAAGTTGTTGCCGGCCTGATACCCGTCCACGACTCTACGGGTTCTGGGGCGTTAAACCTCAGTGGTCCGACTGGTGGTTTACCGAAGGGTACGCCTGCGAAGGCATAGAGTCTCCCCCAGGTCCATGCCCTCCAGCTGTCCATCTAGGGTACTAACGATGAGGTCATTGGGGGAAAAGAGACCGTGAGTACTTGGTAGTAGAAACGATGCTACGATGGTAAATAGTATTAAGTATTCCATGCCGCCAGAGATTGCGACTGCCGACGTTATTCACGACAAGGTAAATCCCTTGGAATGATAGCAGCTGTATCAAAGAATGGTAACTATAATAGGTGCAACTCACTCAGAATATTAGGAATGGGCCGCAAAGGTCATGAACATAACGTAAAATGAATAACAGGTAGTCCCAGTTCATATCTTAAGTAAATACAAACACTGATTGTAGTTGGCAAATATATGTTCTTGCAGTTCTAGTACCTTAATTAATCAGATAATTGCCTGGGATAAATTATAATGATTAGTGGCAACGGTAGGAGCTGTCGAATCACGAAGATATCTAGGCCTATGCCAACAATCACCAACTCTGCTTTAACTCACACTATCGGTGGCATTTGTTTCTTCAGGGGCTTCAGGCCTAAATAATAGGAACATTTATGTGTACATAGATCCAAGCTGTTTGGTGTGTGAGCAGTTCCATGTGACAATTATCCATTCATGTTCTGGATTTTCTCATTTTTAGTTCAAGTATACTTATGTGAGCTACTGTAAGTTGCACTGTGTGTCAATCCGCGTGCTACCAAAATCTTACCTCCTGTTTGCCTGCCTGTTTGTGTTCATATGACTAGCTGTCCGCCGTCCCTCTGTCTGTCACTTTTATTTATTTACAGGGGTCACATCTTGTGGAGACATTACTTACTCCCCCCCCCCCTCCCCTCTCCGAGATAATTCTAATGCGTGGAAGTCTAACGCTCCTGGGGATCTGATTAGCTCAGTCGGTAGAGCCGGTTGGCCTCTCCAATGCGTCTTTGGACGAGGCGCATAATTCCCGTTGTCTCGCCCTACCCAGGCGTCATTGGGAGGTAAACTGTATTCACAAGTGCGCGGATTACGGCAGCCATATGGTGAAATGTGCCCAGGGACATGTTGTGGGGGAAAACATTGGCGGTTGCCAGTAATGTATGGCTCGAGGTGTGCACTATGGTGCGGTGGAACAAGTTACCTTTGACCAGGGGGTAATGGCCTTTCAGCGCTTTGATAATATATAATATACGGTATAAGCGCTATTTAAGTATGGCACATCATTATTATATCCCACATGGGGATATTAGGGTTTCTTTCGCCAGCGCCGCCGTCTCCGTCACCGCCGCCGCTGGAAAACCTTCGTGTTAACGCGATAACTCCCAATGCATTCTCGGATTGACTCGAAACTCTGCACACATGTTTATCGGATTAAAAATATCGCATGAGTTCGAAATGGCCGTCGCCGCACCACCATGAGGGCGTCCTTCTTGGATTTTTACGAAACTGTTCTATCGCTGCTTTGCGCGTTTCGAAGCGTGCCGATCGTTCTGAGACCCACTTTCGTTATCGCCCCATGGGACCCCATCCGGCATCCATTTTGGATTTTTCGGATTGCATGTTTTGGAACATTGCGATCGATTGGGGCAACTTTATTTTCGCTCCATGGATCCTCACACGGTGGCCATTTTGGATTTTTACGAATCTTTTTTTATCACAGATTTGCACATTTTGGGACATGGAGATCTTTTTGGGACCAACTGGGGCTTTATCCTCATCAGGCCCACCCCATGATCCCAGGCGTTATCAAATGAGATTGACATTGTCCTCCCACTGATGGCTGAAATGTGGGGATATACACGTTGGCGTTTAATCGACAGGCGATGTCTAGTTATTACTACTACTACTACTACTACTACTATTATTATTATTTTATTATTATTATTATATTATTATTATTATTATTATTATTATTAATTATTATTATTATTATTGTTGTTTTGGAGGTGTAACCGCCAATCTCGGAGGTCAAATTTGTGTTTTTGTTTTTCGCGAACATAACGGATTTCCTCCGATCTATACAAAACTCGGTGGGTGGGTACAAAAGCTGGCCCGAGACGGCTGCTTTACGTTGATTTCGAGGTCACCAGAGGTGAAATTTGTATTTTCCACAATTTTTCTAACTCCGTCAGATTCTAACAAACTGTGGACTATTGTTAGTCCTAACAACTTGCAGGTCATTTTCAAGGTCACAGGAAGTCCAAATTGATATTTTTTTTCAACTTGGTCGTATTTAAACAAACTTGGGATGTGGACTACAGTCGGACCTGAATCCACAGGTATAGCATTTTTAGTTTCTGGCTGTCAAATGCCCATAATTTAATGTGCTTCCTCTAATGAGTTCCAGGCTTTTTCTGCGAGGATATAACACGTCGGCATTTACCCGCCGCCATGTCTATTCCGTTATTATTATTATATATATCATTATAATTATTATTATAATTATTATTATTATAATTAATATTATTATTATTATTATTATTTTATTATTATTAGTATTATTATTATTATTATTATTATTTTATTATTACATTCTATGATTATCATCATCATCAATTATCTCACTGCATCATCATTATCATCATCATCATCAATCTCATCATCGTCCTTACTTCTCCCAACTTTGCCATTGTTGGCAGGTGTTGTACCTATATCCAATTGTCCGTACCTAGGAAATCCTACCCGGATTCCTGCGGAGGCTGGACTCTCCTGATGATGTGGGCAAACTCCGAGGATGCTTGTTTTGACCACCTGCTTCAGTTGTTCTTTCCTCCCCGGTGGGCTCACTGGTCCCCGAGCGCACCGATCACTACTGGAAACCACTCTGCATTCACATCTCACAGCCTTTGAATCTCCAACTCAGGTCTTGGCACTTCAGGTCTTCTCTTGTTCTTTACTTGTGATTTTGTATGTCATATTGACACCATTTTCGACCATTTGCCGGGGTCAACTGAACCTATCCAGACCAACACCCAATTCTCCAAGGGCATTGCACGCACAAAGAGAATTCAGCCGACTCCAACTTTATAAACTGCATTATTTTATCACAGTTCATCGTACCTCACAAAAAAAATACATGAAACTGATTGGGAACAGGTTTCTCGTCTTCAGAATATTTAATGGCTTTTCGTTAAAAATGCGATTTCTGGTAGCAAAAGAAGTCATCTTTAGGACGGGCAGTCTGAAACCCTGGTTCGAAGTGTACGTTTTTAATTAAACTGCGCCTATAACCTACGCGTTACACACTGTGTAGGAGTATATTGGGGGTTCACGCGAGTAAATGATAATCTTTTTCGCTCCAGCGCTGAAATGACGGAGTGAATGCTGCGTAACTGTACGATTTTTAGACACACTCTGAGATGTTTGAAATCCTTTACTGCCGTGTGAACCAACGTGATCGGTGTAGGGTTATCAGTTAGAAAGAAGAAGAGAAATAAAACATGGAAATTCGGAATGTTACAAGTAATCCGCTCAAATGGCTTTTAAAGTTACAATGACGGAGATAACTTGAAGTACCATAAATATCATGTCTGAACAGGGGATGAACACAATTTACTTTCCAATGCTTGTGTGAACCTAGTTTTGTATCCTCCTGTCAGTAATATCCGAAACATTGAGAAAGGTGAAAAAGAGGGTTATTTTGCTTTTTTCAGGTGAATTTCAGGTCGAGTGCACTTCCGGAGCGCAGTTCCAAAAAGTTTTCAATATGAGCTGGGATTCCCACATCTATTACTGTTGCCCTTCTCTCCTGCTTGTCTATTACGATGATGTCAGGTCTTGTTGCTGTATGATCCCTATCCTGTCCTCACCTCGAAGTTCCAGAGTATTTTGGTTGTTTTCTGCTCCAGTACTGCGTCTGGTCTGTGTAGCCTAGGTTAGGTGTGTCGGGCAGCAGGTATACCTGTGGGTATTGCATATGGACCAGTGTAGAGCTGCTGCTCCGCTGTTGTGTCTCTCAGAGACTCTGTCCCGGCCTAGCTTCTGACAAGCCGGTATGAGGGTGGTATTTACTGTCTCAACTGCCACTTTGCACAACTCAACTATGCTGTCATTCGACACTCTCATGATACGAATTTGGTGGTCTCCGTATCATTCATTCTGTGATGAACGCCTCTGTCTCGATTTTCAGGCCTGAGCATGACAGCCACATATATGCCTAACATCCTCCACTTGCCGAGGATATTGGCCGTGGTATGGGGCTTGTTCTTCCTTCCTCTTCATATTGTTGTGTTCACTGCTTTCCATTCAACCTTCCTTTTCCTTCTCGGTGGTTCCCGGATCGCCATGCTGCTTCCAGTTGAGGTTCTTCCTCTTTCATCAATTTTTTTTTTTTTTTTTTTTTTTTTTTTTTTTATTTTTTTTTTTTGCCAGGTACCGATAGCCCCGCACGGCCCTCACTTATCGTGCCTCCACTTCCGTTAGACCCTGCCACGTCTTCGCCTCGTAAGCATAGAAGTCTGTGGATGTCCGCCTTGTGGGATGAGCCCACCGTGGATATCGAGGAGTTTGCGAGTTTTTTTCGGTCGAGCTCTGCCAACTCGTTTTGTGTCCATCCAATTTCCTGCGGTGTATGCTCAGTACCGGCGTGGCATATGCATTCAGGGCTTGGATTTTAATTCACCCGTTTAGCTTGGTCTTCAGGACTTGTCCGCATTCTCTTGGTGTAAGGTCTTGGTAGCTTGGGCCGTCACTTGCTCTCGGAGTTTCTCCATGCCCTGTAGGATACCACGGTATTATTTGTTCACGTCGACGTCATAAATACTGCGTTGAAGCACGAGCCCTTGTGTAGCCGCACTCCAAATCGACGGGCATAAGATTTCGTTTTAAGTTCGTAGTTTAAGTTTAAATCTCACTTTTCAGAGGACCGCCGATCCCCCCTCCTTCCACTTTAGAAATTGTTAGCATTCCAGGTGGCCGTAGATGCAGTCTGATGCATTTATGACACTCTAACACTCCTTTGGTCGAAAAAAAAACAAAAACAGAAATAATTTTGAATTTTCACTCCTTAGATGCGACTTGGCTACTCAAGATCTCTTGATTTTTTTCTGCCCAAATTGTACTGACTTCCATGGGCATTATAGGCTCTCTTTGGGAGTTGGTGCAATTCTAACTACCACGACTGGTAACCGCGCGGAAAATAGTGGCATGTTTTCTTCGGGCAATTTTTTATAAATTTGGCCAGTCAGCAGAAGATTATGAAATTCAGCTTTTTTCTTTTTCTTTCCGGCCTTTTTCGCTGCCCAATTTTGTTTTTTTTTCCAAGAATTTCCCCCCGAATTTCTCTTCTCAGAAAAATGTGTAAGGCGGCTTCCCCCCCCCCCCGCTCGTAGATAATTTGGCTTTCATATGTCCTTAGATCAATTTTTGCTCTGAATCTTGTGATGTTTTTTTGCCAAAATGTGCTGGCAGAAAAGCAGTGCCCCATCGTAAAGGTGGTCGAAATCTCACTTTTCAGGGACCGTTAGGATCCTCCCGCAGTCCATATAGATGACCCGGCCTAGATTTTTTTTTTGCCACGTTCGCCCACAAAAGATTGTCCCGAAATCATAAAGTTATCCATTTCATTGAGTTCACAGATAACGGAACCGGTACGGTCAATCACCAAGGATATTGAGGCGCATCGCGCTAAAACTTTTTGCACAATTTGTTCACATTTAATAAACGAAAAAAATACCTTCGCATCTTTCCTGAATTTCGCATTGTCGGTTTTACTTTATCAATTCATTTCTAGATAGCTCTCTCTCAATTTTTTTATCCCTTTCAGCTGGTCTCTTTTTGGACCATGGTAAACTTCTTTTTGTCGAATCTTGGTGTGCTAAGATCGCATGGGAAGGCGGGAGCTTTCCCTCGTATGTCCACGCGCGCCTTCACTGACTAACCAGGGACGCTAATTTGTATTTTAGTCCCATGCAAATTATAAAATTGCACTTAGCCTAATTTTTGCGATTGTTTTGCACAAGCTATTTCGCCTTGGTTTGTACGGGAAGGTAATTCCTACCCATTCCCTAATCAAAACAATATACACTATTGAGTGCTCTACAATACCGACAGCCATCACTGCGGTCGTTGTAAATAATGTGTGTTAATTGACGACAAAAATTATTATTATTGCGAAATTTTTGGCACATGAAAATAAAAAGGGGTTTCCACACCCGACGATAGGGGTTGGTGTATCTCCGCCCCCATTTATCTGGGGCGGGGGGGATGGTGGTTAGCACCCCGTTCCTACGCCTTGGTCAACTGCACCTGATGCATTGGTTTCCAGGGGCATGACCACGGACGGTACGTAATTCATGGAATATAAGGAAACTACTATTCTTTGGATTCGGCCAAAACTTTTGAGAATTTGACATACGTCAAGTAAGTAAGTCGATGAATGTATCCCACACTGATCTGGAGGCTCTGCATTTTTGCCCGGACCTAGAATTACGCGCCTACTGATTCAGCGCCTCGCCAATCTGTTATGTTGGGGTATAACTCATTCCCTTCAGCGAATATAGTCGGTGAATGTTTACTTAATCAAGTTTGGAAACGTTGGGTAAAAACCTGTTCAGATGGAGGAGGCACAGAGTGTCGAGACCGGTCTCGGTCAATGAATTATTCTCGAGTACTTGTCTCGGTCAGCCAGCCATACCTACATGTATAGACTCAGATGTGGCTGGTCTCGGGCTATACGGTCTCGACTACATCCCGGGAGTAGGCTTTAACTAAGGTAGATCGTTCGAAGATAGAGAATGCATTCAATTAAAACAAATGTTGTTTTGAAAGAGTCAGTTATTGAATTAATTTTTTAACGTTTGGAAGAATACTTATTCTTCCCAGGAAAAGGGTGGACAAAAATCATGATCCATACTTGGAATGGCAGTCCGGGAAAACACCAACCGCGCGCGCTTGCGCAGTGCAAAAATATCGGCCAAACAAGCGAAATTTTAAGCGGGCGAGGTACAGTGAATTGGAAGTGAACTTCGGGAGTTCTTGTTGGGAGTTCATGCAGTTCAGCTACTAGACTGTTGCGATCGTGATTCAGGGCCTTGTAAACAGTTGATCTGCGATGGCCTGTTTCAATACTAAATACGAAAATTATGAAGGAGTTGGTGATTTCAGTGATTCAGAAATTTACGAACGTGAATAAGCCATTGGGGCCATGAAACCTTTTCGTGAAAAAATCTTAAATAGTCGAAACCTCATTGCACATTAAGGCAAATGCGAGCGGAGGCGCGCGAAAAATTTCGCATGAACTCGGGGCATTCGAGGAAATATTGGCGTTTTAGGACCTAATTGGCCCATCATCTTGCTATACCTTAAATGCTTCAACTCTCACGCCAAATGGAGATATCCGAACCCAGAGCAAGTCATGTGACTCATGTCCCTCATACGCCAAAGAAGTGGGGGCGGGGGGGGGCATTTGATATTGTGTGTCCCCAACGACATCGAAATGTGGGGGGGGGCGGGGACGTGTCCCCCTGTCCACCCCCCCCCCCCCCGTCCCCCCCCCCCCCCCCCCCCCGGATTGAGGCCCAGCATGTCCATGGAAACCCTCCTTACTCGGTGGACGGTTAACACCTACGGTCAATTTGAGAAACATAACAAGAATGATAGGAAAGTGAAAACAATCGTGGTTTGATGATGGTTAGGTTCCAAACATAAAAACTGTATACAATGTTGCGTCAATGTTGCATCAATAGTTGCTCCCAAACACTGGTGCACAAGTTTTTACATAAGATACATCGTGATCCTGATTAACCCAAATGTGAGCCTGTTCATTCTTATCGTACAATGTCGGATTGATGGAGGGAGACTCTCGGCACCCATGAATTTTGAGGGACGTCTCTTCACCCCTCTCGTTGCCTATGCCTTGGTGTGAACTTCTTCGGCTGTGATGCGGCATGAAACTCGGAACAGAGTATTCTG
Organism: Sclerodactyla briareus; assembly: GCA_026419785.1. Taxonomy (NCBI): domain Eukaryota; kingdom Metazoa; phylum Echinodermata; class Holothuroidea; order Dendrochirotida; family Sclerodactylidae; genus Sclerodactyla; species Sclerodactyla briareus. Next base: position 39,727 of record JAODTK010004021.1, on the reverse strand, counting down.
AACAGGAACTGACCCCATGGTGATTTGTACCACCGTGTGAAAAAAGCATCGCTTTTTAAATATCACCTATTACCTTCATCGATTGCGGTTTTACTCCAGGTCGTGATACAAGACGCAGTGTCGAAAAAGTCGATAAACCTAGCTCATCAATCAATCAAAACATCGCCAACATTCCAGAACTGAACCAAGTTGGTTATAGCAATGAAAAAGAGCGCCACCTCTAAAACAAATCGCAGCTGATCCGAGGATTGAGTGAGGGTCGGCTCGGTATTTGAAGCAATTGAAACGCCGCGCGCGGTGCAGGGTGGGAAAAATGCCACCAAAAGATCGAAGCATAGGCGCAATACGAATGACTATGTGTTAAGGTTAGGCACAGACGGGTCAACTAGTAGTAAACAGACAAAGTCCCGAAGAACAATAGTTAGCGTTGGACGGCCAAAATTCGCGAGGAAAATTATTAAAATGACAAAAAAACCAGTTGCGCGAGATGGAACTACATACTGTACTGCAATGAGTTGTAAGTAGGCCGCACAGAAGAAGGCGCATGTTGCAACTGCCTGACTGTGCTGCTACGCGTACGTGGTGGTATACAGATAATCGGGCCCCGGTGACTGGGAAAACTTTTGAATTATTCGAAACAGTACGATGCCTAGCGCTCAGGCCAAACTGCAGAAAGAAAAACTGTGACCTGGTACAGCAAAATGCGGCGGGTGAGTTTTCGCCGTAAGCCTTATAGTTAGTGACAAGCTAGCCGGCAATCTGTTTACAAGGATAGCGGGGGCTGTTTACAAAATAATACAGTAGGCCGCTAGGTATCAGATGGATGGCTAATGTAAGGATTAATTAGGGTGGACTGAATCAAACCTTCAAATGAGTGATGTAAGCTGAGTAATTACAACAGAAAAATGTGTTTCAAGACTATGCTCGCTCCACACAAGCTCCTCTGCTCCAGGCACTCGATCAGCCAATTCACACTGCCACATTAAGGTACTTTTTGAGAGACTGCAGCAGAGGGCTCTTGGATGACCCTCTATGCAACACATGTTGACTGTGCTGCTGATTTTTACCATATTTTGTTCCGCTCGAGAACCTGTCATCATGTTACATTAACATCAGAATGCATCACCTGGCTGAAACATCACAGAAACAAATCCAAAGGATCCGGTGAGGAAAACCTAAGAAATGGGCGGTTCAAACACAGTGGAATCACAATGTATTAGCATGTTGTCAATTATGGTTAAACATTCAATACATGAACAGATTCTTGCATGAATGTAGATTATATATCGAGCAGAAAACCTTCTTTACCTCATGCATATATATATATATGACAACACTAATCAAGTGTAGATTTTTAATAGTAGTACTATTTATTAATCAGAAATTTGAATATGTTTGAAACTTAGGAAAACTTGGTATGAAGAGGTACTGTTGATTCTTAATAATTTTCTCAAAAGAACATTGATTACTGAGACTTCAATTGTAGGCCATGTGTTGCGCATATGTGTTATGTATGGGTATGATAAGGTTAATAAAAGGCCTAATAAGCGCCTTGGGTTTTTGTTTTTCGAGGAAATGGGGGGGGGGGGGGGGGGGGGGGGGACTCTATTTCCCTTTTTGGCATATTCAGAAAACTATGTACGAAAAAATGGCTTTTTGCTTCAGGAAAAATGGATTCACCCAAAGGACTTGCAAATTATTAATAGGATTTGCTGGATAAAAAAAATTCCCAATATGATTATTTTCACCTCTACTAGTCCATCTGAACATCTAATAATGCAAATAATAGTACTAGATTTAACCTCTACTCTCTCCATAGTAATTTCCCACTGTATGGTCTATAGTTCTAGAGGGGGGATTATTGTAGTCCCACTGTTACCACGCGCTAGCTAATCCTATGCTGCAATTGTATAACTGCATGTATATAGGTTATATTTGTTTATATCTCATTCTAAGAAAGATGTTAAAATACACTGTACCATAAAATCCAACAGGTATCTATTTTATGCCATTTCCTGATTCATAATCCAAGAAAGTGGGTGTTATCTAATAGCTACAATAACCCTAATATAAAAAGGAACACTCACATGCGGAAAAGCAGTCATTCTGTTTTTTAGGGGTTTTAGAGGCCTTTGACTGCCCCAGCATGCCTTCACAAAGTTCTTTAAAATTGCAGTGAGTTGCTTCCATAGTCAGACAAGTTGTGATAAGAGATAAAATTAACCCTTTTACTGACTGATCAAAGAGAAGGCAGCAAGAAGGAGTCATAATAAGAAGTGCTTGAAACAGTTATACAGACTAAACCAACAACATGCTTTAACCAACTATGCTCCGTATTTTGATAGTCAAGTCGTGGGAATTTTTTGGCATGGTAGAGCCTCTACTGGGCGGCTGGCCCCGTGCAGCCTTGTTCAGACATATTCATTCAGATGATTATATATCACTATTAGGAACAAGCGCGTCATGTGAAAACAATGCATTGTTTTATCTAAACTCGAAGTCTTAGGGCAACCTATGGTTGTACAGTGTCTGTCCCATGAGATAATGCCAACCCACTAATTAGGCCTCAAATAATTCCTGTACATAACAGAATGTATGGTTTACAAGATTGTTGATCACAATTTTTGTGTGCAACCAATAAACTTACTGAATTACAATCAATATTGGGTGCAGCATCCAGGTTCGCACCTTGCTGGGCTGGGATAGGAATGATCCTCGTGCCTCGGCAAGTATACCATTTGAAGAAAAAAAAAAATCCGCACTAAGACCGCAGAAAGAAGGAAGACAAAGGACTGAAGGAAGAATCCTGAACTCAAGAACATGACCCTCTAAAGGTAGTTAGTATAAAGACAGGAAGATCCTCAAAGCAGCGGTTGCTTCATGGATTTGCCCGGATGGAGGCGCTCAGATCCTGCAGCACGTGATTGCCCTGCCACTTACCCAACTTGAGGCACTGGCCCCTGCAGGCATCAACAAATTGGTTGGACCTGTTAATTCCCCAACTTTTCATTCATTTCTGCCGTGTTTTAAAATGTACCTCAATCAATTCATGAAAATGAGGGAGGGGGAGGGTGGGGTGGGGGATGAGAGGTAGCTCTAGGATATGTGGTGTCGCAGTCTCTGTAAGCGACATCCTTTCCCGGCACTCGCAAGCCAGACTCCTGAGGCGCCGCTGCGATCTTCAAAGTTTTCGTTTTGTAGTTTTTGTTAAGGCCTTCTTTTGGGCGCATTCCGTGGGAGAGACTAGAATAGCTGGGAATTAATCGTTCTGCCAAGACTACTATTGGAGGGTATTTAATCTGCAGTTCTTCCAATTGTCTATGCAATTTTGCTCTGCCGGAGAGAAAGAATGGTCAATCAGCTCCATTGACCATTGTGTGCAATACTTCTTCACAAGGCTTAGATTGCCATGACTTGAATATTGATTTGTGCTAGGTAATTGGGCTAACCTATATGCAAAAGGAGTTTGGTCATGATATCATTCACCTAAAGTTGTCGAGTATATGGCCTGCCTATGTAGTTCTTCGCCCATCGGGCCACACATGGCAAGCTACGTAGGGCTAACGCTAAGCCTAGATGTATGCTCCAGTACGACACTTGTTTTCAATCAGTGTGGAAGGGTGTAGACCCACAAAAGTTATCTACATTCTGCAAATTCTAACAGCACAATTGCGGAGAACTATCCACAAAATTCAGATAATAAATTCTTCACAGAAATGGAATCGTTATATATGGCACCATACCTTGCCTCAATATTTCATAATTTAGCCGCAAAATTGGGGTATACAAATTGCTACGCCACCAAAACTCGTGGTTGACTGCATTGTACCATATTTGCGCGAACCCGTTCTTCTGGGGCTTCCAGTTGCCACGGCGAGTTCAATTGGCCTGCAAATTGTTGCACGGTAAATATGGCGAACGAAGTTACGTCTAAGTATATATGTCTGTGATGTCGAGTGCCAAAAAGGGCAGTGTGTGGAAGGTGGCATCAATCCCAAAGCGAGCGTTTATTCCTGTGAAGGGAGACATTAGGTATGTAATGAAAATTTTTACGTGGACTTAATATCATGTAAAACAAGGCGATCGCCCCTAGTGTTCCCTGGTTGCGCGTTAGTGGTACTTCTATTAGTCACCATGCAAAACAATTACGTTCCATGTGTCGCTTTAAAATTTCGGTAATAGGCAAAGAGAAACAGCCTACTAATCAGTGACCAATGTCAAATTGAAAGACTGATGATGAAAGTTACTAAAGGAGCAAAAAGTTTTGTGGAAAGGGAAATGTGACTGAAAATACCTAAATTATGCAAATTTAGGTCATTACCAAGTTCACGAAAATTCGGCAAGCTTCAAAATTACGCATAAATTATGCAAATTAGCTATATTCAAGACCCAGTGACGCTAATACATGATAATTGTGTTGGACCTCAAGGTAAAATCATACCAACCAGGTTTATTGAAAATCCAAGCAACTTAAAGATTTCGCAGAAATTATGCAAAATTAGGTACGTTGGATGACATCTATTGATCACGATCTTCCTTAAACAGTGTTGGGACTGAGGTTAGACCAATTCTCCAAGTTTCGTGAAAAATACGACAATTTGGAATTTCGCATATAAATTAGGGCCCAATTGACGACTAACTACAATATTTTCGCTGAAAAGCTAATCAGTTATCTACTTTATATCTGCATCATTGCCAAATAAGTCACCATGCACTACGGTTTTCCGTAATCTTGCTAACGAGGCCAAACAATAAGTACTAAAAGAGGCTGATACCTTACGTAATATTTATGACTTTTGTGCCCAAAATTTAATCAGATCGTTTCACCCAACCCCGATGCAACACCCGGAAAATGTTGTCGCAATTGCACTTACCGTTCGCAATATATCCTGCTAACGAGATCAGTGTGACACCACCACACTACACACACACCTTACACACCACACGAACGCACACACAATACACGCATTTTAAAGGGACCACTAAGTCTCCTCCTGAATTTCATCCAGGTGAGACAAAAAAGACCTGTATCATCTCATCAACAGGATAAATGAAGACCTCATTATGTTATGAGCAAGTGGGTTCTCGAACCGCCAGCCTCGCCTATTTCACGATGGGAGGTTTCCATTTTGTTACAGTATGTACTATTAGTTTGGATCACTTGCGATTTCGTGGTGGTTCGCTAATAGCAATTTTAAAGTATCTAAAAGAACTAGGTTTGGGTTGCCAGCATTTACAGACTAAAGCAGGGTCGGGCCTCCACAACTGGCGGAGGTGACGGTGAAAATTCCAGCCATCAAGAGAAGTGAAAACCAGGAAGCCAAATGGCTCCCCTTATGATTCATGATCATTTCAATAACCTATGCCAGATACAATAACAAATGGGAAACGGGTGACGACATTAAAATTCAAGGACCAAGAAATTGGATTATCAATTAGGTCAAAGCTCTGTGGACATCAGATGACTTCTTTTGACCTGCTCCCAAAACAATAGGGATGAGGTATCTATGGGGGAATCCAGTAGGAGCCCGAGTAAGAGCTCGATCCATCCAGTAGTTGGGGGGGTCCGAGTATTGTGTCCACAAGCTTAAATTGGCTGCTGAAATATAAGTCTTTCACAATTTCTCAAATTTGGACCGAAAGATCGCCGTTACATCAAAAACATGAAAAGATCATTGCAAAAAGTCCAACTCAAGCTACTGGAGGGAATTTTCTTGCACGATCGCGAACCTTTTCCTTGCACCTCGTGAATCTGTCGAACGTTTTCTGGGGGGGGGGGGTGGGTGCGGCCTCTGAGGCCTGCCAACAACCATTGGAATGTCATAGTTGCCCGTTCAAGTGGCTGTTAAGTTTCAATGAATTTCTACTCAAAATCTTGCAATATCGGAATTATAATTACAGAATGTTAATTTAAGCCGGAATGGTGTAAATTGTGCTTCCGAACGTTCAATTTGGTGGTTTACAGCCATATTTTAGGCAACTGTGATGCCCAAATTTCACCGTTATACGAGGCCTTCCTTCGGGGAGTCACGATGCAAACAATGAACAGCTGTTCCACTGTCGGCACTCACACCTTTTTAGTTAGTTACGTTCGCGATGAGGGGGACTGCATTACTAAATTGTTGTGTCGCGAAATCTTACATGCAAGAGTCCTTTAGGTTAAAGATTATGCCCAAATAAGTTTTTAGCACTTCAACCAACAATTTAATAAAGTGAACCAAAACCAGTGCATTACCTGCGGACAGGGAGTATCTTACCAGGTTGAAACATCCTCGTTTTAAATCAACCGGAAATACCAACACAACGAAACTAGACTCTTTTGGCGGAAAAAAGAGGGGGTCTGAGCAAGGAATTCATTGCAGTGATCAATTTCATGATTTGTGACGATTCCAGCATGTTTTGGAGCGACATTCGGTTCCCTGTATATTCCCACTTCAAAGAGGTCAAAATGTCAGGGGCTTATGGTTACACCCCTGTGAGAACGGGAACCAGGATTACCGCAGCCTCACTGGAGAAACTGTGTGAGTAGGATTCTGGGACTCCCATGAGAATGCAGTAGGCAAATTTTATTCTTGATCGAACCTAAGCGTTCTGGGTCATCGGTCCAGGTTTTCAGACTTTGACTCGGCGATATCAAGATGACATATTTGACACCTGACCACAGAAGAATAGAGATATGTTGTACTCACCACGGAGAAACCACATACCAAGCATGAGCACTTTTCCTGAAGATACGAAAAACAACGTTAGCCACAAGATCTTCCCCAAAACGGCCGCCATTTTCCAATATGGACGAAATTTTCATATATTACTACGAAATCTTCCTATAAGTATGAATGTTTCAATAGGCCGAGAATAGGCTGACTTAAATCAGGCTCTATTAGAAAAACAATGATTAGCGTATTATCATGGCGTACGCAGAATAATTGAGGGGGAAGGGGGGAAAGTCATTCATAGACGATTGAATTGGTGTCATAGCTAAGGCGGAGCGAACCTTCGGTTGAAAATTTGGGGCCTTACAAACAATCCGGGCTGGCCGGAAACGACACTTTGCGCGTGTTCTAAGCTGCATTACCCAGCCCTGGAATAGGAATTCCATGTCCGTAATTTTTAGATTTTCAGGATTTTCATGAAAAAATTGTTGAAGGGAATTCTGCCTCAAGGCACGGCCCGTGGCTATATGCACGAAAACTTACAATGGTCATAAAGGCCCCTACCCCAATTCTGCATCTTCCCACACCCCACATCATATTCACGATGTTAATTCCCAGTTACATTCGCGTCGCCACTTGAGATCAGCAGGGGACCAAACCAAGACAATGCATGCCTTCATCATAGTTGGATGCCATATGCACACTATATACCTGACGACTATAGTTTTTTTACAAATTTCCAATCGTTCATTCGAACAAGGTCCCTAAATTACGAATTAATTTTTCAGCATACCATCTTCTCTTTTGTTATTCCTGGTCAGATGTCGCATATTTCTCGTGATGCGATGATCGATGGGTACACCCACAATGCCGCATACTTGTTTCATTGCAGGAAAATATGTTTTACGTTGCACCAAAACATTGGCTAGCGCTAGTAGATTTGTACTTACGTCTGAGTGCACTAACGATTTTGCCATAACTGTTAAATCATGTTGTAGGTCCCACGTTGGACACCTGCGCTGCACCAATAATCCGTCCATCTGGCCTCTGTATACTCAGTGTCCACCGCGAAAAGGTGAACAGTCACAAGACCAAGCTAATAAACATTCCGGTTTAGAGTAGAAAACGGAAGATGTGGGTAAAGATATTTATAGCTACGCTAGTGATTAATACTTCTCTTTTAGTTTGATTACGGGGGAACAGCACATCCTCCCCCCCCCCCCCCCTTGCGGACGCCCATGAGTATTATAAACAAACCGTCGGCCATCTCGATAAACAGCGGCTGTATATACTGATCTCTTATAGTCATATTTGTGTTCTTCCTGTGAACTTATGAGGTATGATACAAGATGCCATTCTTGGGAGAAGGCGGTCGTTGTGTGGGGATAACCTTTTTATTTTATTTTTCTTTATAGGGCTAGAGGTTACATTTCAGTGAAATGTGGTTATTACTCCAAAAGTGAAAGATTTTGCCACAAGAATTGCCACAAGGCGCACGCCTTCCCTACTATGATTAGCCTTCCAATCAGAGCGGGGAGTGTGTGGGGGGGGGGGGGTGGGGGGGAAAAAAAAAGGTTCGACTACAGCGAATACCCCAAAGCGCCGATTATAGATTCACAATATTGGTGTATTCTAGTGACTGGCCAGACCTGACATAGGGAGGCGGCCTAATTCATACCACAGTGCGGCTGACTATTTGAGATGTTGTCCCTCTTCCGCCATTTCGGTTTCTGAGTGTGAATATTTTACATCGTATACGATGTCATTCTTTCAGATAATCACGAGATATTTATTGATTGTGACCTCCTTCTGGTCAGAAAGGATGACTATCGCATTATGTATATGTTCCGTATAATGCAACTGAAATTTATACCCGAACTGGATATTTTAAAGAGTACATTTCTTCAGGATAAACACATCTTTCTTATGTGAGTGTGAAACTTTATTCCAAGCAAATTCGTTGCATGATGGAATTGAACAATGAAACATTTACTTGGGTTCAAGTAGTCAACCAAACAATTGGTCGATTGCATGAATTATTATCATAATAGAATAGATATGGAGTAATAATAATTTTTACTTCATATTAATGAACTTTCTTTATCATAAAAGCCGAACAAGCCATAAAATGTTAATACACGGAAGTTACTTATACATACCACACATAGCTTCAAGGTTAAGAAGCCCTTAAACACGATTTTTTTATTTTTTTTTCGGAATTCGGAATTGACAACTAATGTAGTAACTTGCATCTCACATTGAAATGTGTATAACTATTTCTCATCCGACCTAGTCTTACTGCTTACTGACAATTTGCTAGATGGCCTTTTGCGTGACCTTGTCATTTAGTAGCAGTGGGCAAAGTAACATCGCGTTTGCATAACGTCGCCCTCCCCTCGATCACAGAAAGTCTCGACGCATTTGTTAATCCTACAGTAATAATTTCCACATTTCTAACGATTCCATCCTTAGTGACGTCATACAAGTTCGCAGCCATAGGCAGTGTTGCAAGACGATATTGCCTCGTGAATGTAACTGAAGGGATTAGTTGCTCTTATGTGAATTTTCCATTCTAAACTCATCACTAATAATGACCCCCATAACATTGTCGAATCGTGGCAATGTGTCTCATTCTTGCAATGATTTCTTCTAGTAGCTCATCGATTGTTAATCAGGCAACTGTAAATTTCCAAAAATACATTGCGATTCATTCGTATGCCATTATTTGTCCCCGATCAAGGGGAGGTAACATTCGATTCTTCCTGGTAGCTCAGCAGTTTTGCCAATGTCCTCGTTTATGCGCTTACTTCTGCTTTCCATTTTTCGTTATCATTCCTGTCTCACACCATCATCAGTAACTGTCCCGATATTTTCGAGCTTTCCCACTTCCTTGTGGAGCGCCCGTCCTATGAGCGACTGAGCTCTCGTTGCCATGTAAAAAGGTTTCTTGAATTGGAACTATTAAGAGTTTGCTAATGAAAGAAGGGGATTTTGTTGCTAATGTACGGTTTACAATAAAATACTGTGATTTTACATCTGATTCATACAATTAGAACCTCTGAAATACTGTAACATATTGACCCTGTGAAAAATTGACCATAATTTTCAGAAAAGGAGACCCTGCCTTAAATACATTGGTACCACCTCCTGTCATTGTTAATACTGACCAACTATACTGCCAATCCATTCAATTTAACAGTAAAAAAAAAAAAAGCACTAGTCATTGCTAAATTGATAATATGACTCAAATATTTCCCTAATCCTGAATATCCCACACAAATTCGCCTGATATGAAGAAAGGATGATTTTGGTGTACTTGCCTAAAAAACCCCCAAATGACCCATTCTGGGTTGTAACATCCTCGATGGTCTGACCTAAACTCTATGCTACTAAAAAACCAAGTTGCAATCTAACCACTAGTGTGAATGCTACAGAATGATCAGAAGACTGATGGAACGAATCACCACCCCTTGTCCCTTGACAGATGAAAATCTATGTAAGGAGCTTAGGAGGGCAGCAGTTCGCTCGACTGACCCCAATTTTATGCTGGACAGTTGTAGGTATACTTTCCCCGTCTCTTTTTCAATTCAATGAGTTACAGGTCAACCATATATCACCTACTACAATAGAAAGATCCAAGAAAGCAGAGCAAAGATATAATACACTAGTACTACAACTGTCATTGTCACTGCGCCATTACCTTCACATAGCTCCAGAGCTCTTTGGGACACAGCCATCCTAACTGTTCGACAGTCACCGACACGGTCTAAAACGATGTCCTGGGCATTAGACAAGGGCCGCAGGTGCTTGGATCAGGGCATCGTCGTGGGGTGCACCACCATCCCCCCCATACACAGAAGTAGTGTACCGTGGTAAACAGTCTGGATCCACGTTGGTCCCAAATCTATCGTCCGCCTCCAACCGACGCCACTTCCAGGTGCATGGTCCGATATGGTCGGCTCTTCGATGGAACGTGACACTAATGAGCTTTCCGGCCAGCATAGCTGGTCGGACATGTATAGGATCGATGTACAGTTTGCGATACGCACTCGCATTGCCAGCTGCTTGTATGCAACCCTAAGTACCGGACCATGACTTGGAGCGTGGAACGATGCTGCTGGTTGATACCAATCTCCAGATTGAGGGTGTGTGGTCGGAACACTGGTAACGTACAATGAATCAACGTGTAATCCTGAGAAGAAAAAACATACAACCTAGTGGTGTACCATCATGAAAAGTGATTCATTAAAATTGAACAACACAAAACACTATTCTCTAATAAAGTCATCACCTATGAAGTGCTAGCTTAACGTTTTTGACCAACTAATGTTGGGGTCCCCGAATAGAAAATACATGAAATTCAGTTTTAATTAACAGTTCCGTAACAATGATTTCAGCAAAATATTGGTTGTTTTTTGGATACCCTTATTACACATTAGGGCCTGTCAACAGTCGTTGATTTGTTCATGACTGTGTATTAGCTCATTCACCCATATAGTTGATTTGTTCTAAAGAAAGTCCTAAACACCGCCTGTGATACGCGTTCGTGTTTCGTTCCGCTAGCTGTCGAACTGAATTATATGGGCGGGGGGACAAGTGGAACGGTTACACGACGTTCAACGTTATCTGCGCAAATCGAACTTTCCCTTTTATTAAATTACGGTGAATTGCCATGCCTGCAAAAAAATAACTCCTTGAATTCCAATTTGAAGCATTCAGATTTTTCCCAACTCATGCATCGGTACTAAACAAGCTGCAATCCGAATAAAACTACTCCTGTGTATAGCTGAAGCAGTGACTTCGGTTCAGTTCATTCTTCAGCTGCGACATTCTTGGATAAATTCTCTTTTTTTTTGTATTGTTCAATGTTTAATAAATATTGAAAGTTTTCTATAAATATTCATGACCACATTTCCGTGGCGATTCTTGTGGAATTTATATTCAGGGTTGCTTCCATCCATCCACATCATCTCCCGTGTGCTACTGATGATTGGAATCTACATCATCCTGATTGTAGTGAGCAGAATCCCATTTGGGGGGGATTTGTCAAACTCTCTGCAGACGATATGTTGGTATAATCGACCATGCAATGGTATACACCAAAGAGCGGATACGCTCCTCGATCTTCAAGAACGGCTCCTCATATCGTCCTGCTGTAGCAGTCTCTATAATTCCATTACCCCTGAGGTATGACCAGGAAAGACCTAATAAGTCAGAAATGGAGGGAGACCTCGAATACTATGTGAGCAGTGCAACGAAGTTCTCTAGACAGTGTGCTAACAAAATCATTGGAATTATTAAGTGGAATTTCACCCACTAAGTCTTTGATGAGGCCACATTTGGACTACTACATTTCAGTCTGGGAAAGACTCGGTTTATTTGAGGGCTACAAAGAAAATGCCAGAAATAATATCAGAACAGTGGGGTTAAAGCGTATGAGAAAGAACTTCAAGAACTAATGCAGACAGTACCTGCTCAAGACAAATTTGGAGCAATATGGGATCATTAAAATACCATGGTCATGTAACCTCACTTCTTCTGCTCTTCTGCTCTTATTTGGTGTTTTTTATTAGTATATTTAGGAAACCCAAAACCTCATAAAGAATTTCAGCTGATTCAGCAATTGTGCCCCGTGACGTCACGAGAGTAACCGGGGACCCTGTTTAATACAAGTCCTTCCAAAACATGTATTTTACCCACTAGTGACAAAAGACTGACATGGGATCTTATAAATTCACCCATTTGTTCTTATATAGTGTTTTGAATCCAAAGAGGAGTTACTACCACTTACCCGTATCTCCATTTCAACATCAGTGCGCACAGTACCGTCACGAAGCCGTGTAGTATGTTCAATAGTGAACTCGTGGTCCCAGCTGGAGATGACCTATGTCCTTCAGAGCCCCAATCATACGATGACCCGTTCTCGGCTACTGTATGTGGGGTATTCGTTAGGATCTTTGTCTCCCTGACGAATTTGGTCGCCCCTCGATACCCTCCCCCTGAAGGGGGAACAGTTATAGTACTGACGATTCCAGTACAGTAAAGACTAGCAACGATCTACAGCTGCTTGACTATGTTAAAATGTTTGTTGCCTATTTTTTTTTTTGTCCAACTTAACGTACCAATGACGCCTATAAAAGGGATAGATACAGGAAAAAGTTACGCTGTTTCAGTCCTCTGATTCTAAGTTTACTCATCCATTTAACGAATGGGTTAAGTAGTTTTCCCACCTGCAGAAACAGGCTTCAATTTTTTTCGAATAACACCAGAATATGGCTGATTAGTTCTGGGTGGTCTCAGGTCCCAGACTCGTAAAAACCTGCAGAATGAAGAATGATGAGGTGTCGCGTATCAAGATACAACCATCATTACGATTGAATGATCAATAGTTGGAAGCCGCAAGGTTCTGAACTGTCTGTAAATCCCCAAAGAGCCTTATTGTTTGCATGGCTGCAACGGACGCGGAGCAGAGCACGCTTCACATGACGTCAGAACAGAGACCGCCTCACTGCAGTTTTATTATATAAATTACGCATATCGCCCATTGAGAATCACTACAATGCTCACTTGCTACTGTGTGAAAGTTGTTGTTCAAGCGAACGATTTGGGTTCCTCAAATGTTGTCATAGTTTTACTGTCTCATGATGATGGCATGGATCGTGATCACTTATGCACTGTATAATCATGCTTACCAGAAACCAAGACGGTCCCATCATTCCTAGACTGTCAACTGACCTTAGGCCTCAAAATATACGAGAGCAGATCAAACACATTGCGTTGGCCTAGTAGGATTCCATTGGAAACAAGGAGTGGTTGAATGTGTGTATCTCTGTAAATATAATGAAATCAACCAACCCTTTAAATATGCTGGCACAAATACCCTTACGCAAGCAATTGAACGACCCCCTCTTGTACCCTGTTACAACTGCCCCCAGCAACAGGTCCAAACCAATTACCTTAACACTCAAAGACTATTATCTGGCTGTGCCTCGTTAGGTTGCATAGGTTTCACAACGATTTTATATTCTTTGAAATATAATCACTTGCCATCTGTGTTGCTAATTTAGGCATAGCCGTGGTGTTATTTGCTAGCCTAGAGGACATGCCATCTGCATGCCTGATCAGGATTGAGTGAATATGTAAGTATAGGCATACTGTGCAGGCCAAATATCAAATTGGACTCTATGTCCTGTACTAAGTCGCGACACCCTTTGATAAGAACGACTGTGAAAGTTGCTTTGAACTAAAACAACTTACCCCACCTAGTGAACTAGCTCAGACCAACCATGGTGACTGCTACCAGTGGATGAAATGAGATGATGTTATGATGATTTGTTGTATTGATGGTGAGATTCGACAACTGAGTTGTTTACTTGAAGTAACAGAACTTATCTTGCTTCTGATGAATGGGATGGTAATATAGGTTGCGGCCTTGCATGTCTCTGCAAGAGGCCCAAGGAAAAGTCTCTTACTATCATCAAGAGTGTATTTAATCAGAATATATACATATACCACTTATCTTCCGAAAAACCCTATCGAGGAGGCCCAATTGTTATTCGTTATTTGGTTCTCTGACGATATCTCGTAATATCCCCCCCAATACGAAACAGATCAGAAAACCCAAAGTGATTTTAAAATGCCTGCTATGATGATCAATGACCCCCATAATGCCTTTCCCCTAACTCCAAAACGATAGGGATCAAATAATCTTCATGGAGGATCCACACCCAAGTAGAGTTTGGTCCATCCAGGTGGTTCAAATGGCCAAAATATTTATTTGTAACTTCCAATCTTTACCTACCATTACCCCCCAATCCAAATGAAAAGGAAGAGGTTTCTTTGTACTTTTGAACTTCCACAAGGCTGCATACCAAATTTCAACTTGATCGAACACAAGTATTCTGGATTAATCGAGCATCATGAAAGTATCGCACAAAATTATAGGACCAAATTACCTAAGAACAATGACCGTACACGACGGAGAGGTGAGAATGCCTCAAAATGTCAGAAACTGACAACTAAGGTCGGGGATATAAGTTGTTTCAGTTGGAGGAACTTTATGGTAAATATGAATGGAAGCCTGGTAAGTGCAACGCCTCCAATAGATATTGCAAAGTTCATATGTGTATGGCTGAAAATGTTTGCCACAAACCCCGGGAAAATAAAGCGACAATTAGTAATAGGTCACCCCAACCCTCGATTTGGAAATGCAGTAAACATCGGTTATTATAGTTCCTGCAATCTTGATCATTGGAACCGTCTCCAAAAAATGATTTGTAAATCATGTTTCACTGGCTTCAAATTGGTTTGGAACTTATATATTCTCTCGTTACATCACAAGACTGGCATTCTCGCGTTTTTAATAATCGGCCTGCTCGTTCCAAATATTGCTATCATAGATGTAGTGTCTTCCAGTCACTTGACCTTGAAATGTACAAAATGATACAGGTTTACAGAAAGTGTGAGCAAAACGGCTCGTTTGAGCTACTGGTGTAGAACAAAATAAAAAGGTGAAAGGTGCTCAATATCGTGCGTGGAGATAGTGGAATAATATACATGACCAAATATAACAACCTTATTCTATAGCAATCTAAGGAGAATGCTATCGATTTTGTCTTTTGTTAACAGCATCAGAATGTATAGTATGTAATACACGAAAACTCCAACAGTAATTCGTCTGTGGGGTTAGTATGTGGAAATGCCAACAGGGCGTAAAACACTTCTAATGAGGCGGAGGCAGAAAGACTTACACAGTTTATGTAGCTCTTGTTACTGAGACTCCTGACTGTCGATGACAAAATCGAGCAACCATTGGAAAAAGCCATGGCGATTTGATAGCTTTATCTCAGCCAGGAATTCCACTAAACTTTGGCTAGATATTGGGGGAAGAGAATAGCACCCCCCCCCCAACACTCTCAGGGTCTTGAAAAATCGCACTGGCCAGACCCACATGAAAATCAATTGCATGGTGATAATTCGTACGACTTAGTTCCGTGGTCCCAACACGTGAACGCATGGTGAGGCCCACAATGTTCGCTGGCATCTGTCGCCCCTCATCTGCACACCTAACAATGAATGCTAATAGTGACCCCTGCTGCGGATTGAAGACGCAGATCAGGACCGTATAACGTTAGTGCAGCCGCCCAATCACTCTTGAATGATATAGGGGAGGGCTTTTTCCCTCATCCGGAATGAAACCAGAAAGCCAAAAGGCTTAGTGATTCCTTTACTCTTTCCGAAACCTCAGCTAGGACACAAGGGCAACAAGGGGACAAATGGAAGGGAGATTGCACCAGATCATATGGGCAACAAAACATTTGACAAATTTTTCATATTTATCCAACCAACAATATGGTTCCTTACTCTGATACGAGAGATACACACTGAATTCAAGATTTCACGACTTTGACATATGGTGACCTCAATGGCCTCTGAACTGGCCCAAACAATTAGGATTCATTTACTCATTGTGGGGTACACAATACCCAGTATGGGCTATCAATCCAAGTGAAGTGATTATTATATTTACAAGCCAAAATTCGGCGAATATCGACACTCAAAATTTTTCACGAAAACACCCCGACCGAAACCAAAAACGTAGGGTTCCTGTACTCCCCATAAGAAAGCAACACCGAAATTTCAACCTGAGCAGACCGACCAACCAGTCTGAACTATCATGTTACAAGGTGGTTTTCCCACTTTGACCTCTGGTTGACCTCAGATGACCTTGACCGGACCCCAAAACAATAGGATCAGAACTCAATCATAGAGAACACACTACAGATTGAACGTGATCATTCCACAGTGGGGGTCGAGTCTTAACAAGCAAAAATGGCCCATAATTGATTTATTTTTCACAATTTCCCAATTTTTTTCCACAATCTGAACCCCGATTTACATGAAAACAATAGGGTCCTTGTACTCTATGAGAAAGCCTCCATACCGAATTTCAACTGATCGGACCAGGCATCTGGACTTATGTGTAACAAGATTCTTCAGACTTTGACCTCTCTGACTCAGAGACTTTGACCTGACCCCAAAACAATAGGATCAGTAGTATTATGAGGAAACCAACATACCAAGTTTGAACTTGATCCATACAAGTGGGGTCAAGTATCGTGTTAACGAGCTAGAATTGCCAACTTACAATTTTTCACCAATTTCCCAATTTTGCCCCCAAATGACCCCCGAATTACAACCCAAATAAAACAATAGGTTCCAGTACTCCTCATATGGAAGCTGCCTGCCCTTTTAACCGATCGACCAGACATTCTGGACTTTCGTGTTACAGATTTTCAGACTTTGACCTCTCTGACCTCAGGCCCTTTGATCGACCCCAAAACAATAGGGACCATGTACTCATTATGGGGGAACCATATACCAAGTATTAACTAGATCCATCCAAGTGGGGTCGAGTTATCGTGTTAACGATCTAAAATTAGCCAAACTATCAATTTTCAACAATTTCCCAATTTTTTCCCGAATACACCCCCGAACTACACCATAACCAATAGGGTTCCTGTACTCCTCATAAGAAAGTGCATACCCGAGTTTCAACTGATCGTTGGACCAGGCGGCATTTGGACTATCATGTTAACAAGATTTTTCAGATTGATTTTCTCTGACCTTGACCTGACCCCAAAACAATAGCGATCATGTAATTATTATGGGAACCCATATACCAAGTATGAACTGATCCATCCAAGTCGGAGGTCCGAGTGAGTTATCGCGTTAACGATCTAAAAATTGGCCAAATTCTCAATTCTTCACAATTGCCCAATTTTGCCCCAAATCTGACACCAGATTTACACCAAAAACAACGGCGTTCATGATACTTTTCATAAGAAAGCTGCATACGAATTTCATCTTGATCGGACAAGGCATCTAGACTACCGTGTTACCCAAGATTCAAAACGTGACCTCTCTTGACCCTAGATGACATTGACCTGACCCCCAAAACAATAGGGATCATGTATACATTATGGGGAACAATATACAAAGTATGAACCTTGGATCATCCAAGCAGGGTTGAGTTTACTGTGTTAACAAGGCTAGGAGTCACACACACCACACATTACACACGCACACACAACACACACACGGCACACACCACACACACACACACACAAACACACCACACACACACACACACACACACACACACGTCATGAAAGGCATAGAGTCCTGACTTCGCTCAAGGAATCAACAATCGCATATGACTGCTGATAATACCTGTATACGAAATCATCAAAGGGAGATGTGACTTCAACTTTGTAGAGAATATTCACCACATGCAGAGCGTCTGATCTGGATTCGTTGGCCGAAGGTTACAGCGATGTGTGGGCCTCGCGCCGAGAAAATGCACTGCGCAGCCCAAGCAACCAGCAGCGCGGTGTCGGAATCATGTTAATTGTTACACATGTATGTAGCTGTGTTGAAAGATACTTCAACTGAGTGCGAGGTTTATATAACGTCACCAAAAGGAACGCAAAGAATACAGAGGAAAGATAGCGACCATCTCCTACATTCGAATGGGTTTATGACTAAAACAAGAGCAATCTGTGAATGCATCCGTAGATGCAGAATGGAGGCGAATAGTGCTAGATGTGGATGGCCAAATTAGAACGGAAAAAAATTATAGCGCGACTAATAAATTAAATTTAATTTTTTTATTTGTGGGAGTGGAGGGAAAATGGGGTATAGACAGTCTACTAGAATGCAAAAGTGATACGATGAACGTGGCTTCATTCCTTGAGCCCAGCAATATGACTGAAACATACCAGGTAGTGGGGGGGGTCGTTGTAGTGACTTTCTATTATTATACAATATACTTTTTTGTGTTTGGTACAAGTTTATCGTGAATTTCCGCCACGTGATGTTTACTAGTCTATCTTTAGTTTCTAACTATGCCAGTCGTCAATGTTTGAAATTTAGCGTAAATTTGATAAAGTACCCTACTTGAGATGACATAGATAACCCCGAAAAACCGAACGAAATCTGCTAACATCTTTGCCCCATGATTGCTTTCCATGAACGAAATGTTAACCCCAGCATGCAACTTTTTCGCCACTCAATGTTAATGTAACAACCCTCATGTAAACCAGCTATGCTGAGACATTTTACACATGAAGTTAGTCTATTAATGACCCGATTTAAATAATGACCTCCAAACATTTCCGCTAATCGATGTTCACTATATGTACCAATTTCCTTGTAATTCCATTAATGTTGAAATAATAGAGTGAATAATTCAAGTTACCCACATTCTAATATGATCAATGCTTATAGCAAAACATCGAGAAGGATCTTTGCCACTTCTACATATGTATACATCATAAGCAAGTCCTAGTAATAGATGTATAATTATATCACGGCGACACGAGTAGTGTCCGGGGATATTATGGTTTTTTTGGGGTTGTGTAGCCGCCGCCGCCGCTCAAATGCTCCTGAACTTTCAGGCGTTAGCGCAATAATAACTCTTTATCCGATGATCTTAAACTTGGAACATGTCTGCCCTAGTGTAATCTCGGGGACCAGTAAGGAAAATGGGCATCATCATGCATGTTTGCTGCGCTCTTTATTGGCAGGTTTTACACGAAAATACCGAGTTGCTGAGTTTATCCGAGTTACACGAAATTAATTGGTGGGTGGGGACAAAAGTTGGTTCCGAAAAATATGGTAATGATTTCAAGGTCACCCAGAGGTCAAATTTGTGTTGATTGTTTTTTTTGCGGAAAACAGAGTTAGTCGATTCACACAAAACTTCGTGGGTGGGAACAAGTTGGTCCCGATAACATGGACGTTCCTATGTGTCTCAGATTTGAACACAACTGCGGTGAGACTGATGGGGACTGTTGTTAGTCTAAACGACATGGAGGTCATTAATGGTCACAGGAGGTCAATTTAACATAATTCATGCGATGTTTCTAACTTTGTCATAATTTTTATTTAAACAAAACTTGGGGAATGGGACTACCAGTTGGAGGCAAAGGCACATAACTTGGATGATGCTTGTGCTTCCTCTATAAACGGGCCCACATGAGGCTGTTTCTGCGGGGAAATACAAGTCTACTTAATATATTATGAAGGCATGGGAACAAAACGGACGGCTGAACGCATGATGACTGTTCAAATGCTTACTCGCTGATATGCAAACGTACACGGATCTGAAAGTATATTATGTTCTAATGACGTAAGAGTTCTAAGAAATGACGAAAGTCCGTGTTAAAAAAAAATCAAGTAAAGAATAATATACTCGTAAATTGTACGGGCAACGGCATGGGTTCTGTTGATTTAGCGTGGCGATCTCAGTGAAACAGATATAGGTCAGAAGAGACAACGAACAAACTACAGATGGACTTGAACCTGACGATTTTGGCAGTGATTATTATGATACCCCATTCGGGCGACACAGCTAACATATTCGTCTCTTAATCCCCAGGTTTCATCTATGGAGTGATGTTGATTATCGTAGAGTACAAAGTCATGATCCGGTTTTAATGGAGAAACATCATTGAAGTCGTGGCAGAATTTAGGTATTTAGGGAGTACTTTCAGTTAATGCGCCCAACAGGAAAACTCACAGTAATAATAATTTGCCAACGCCAACAAAAGCTATTATTATCAGGCTTGCAGGGTTCTGTTATATAACGGTATGCAGCTTCGATTTCCACAAAGGTTACTGTACACTAAGCGTTATTTGCATGTTCCAATTTGGTCAAGTTAGTAAGGGAGTTGACTGCTCAAAATGATAGATCAGAGTATGTTTGGCCACTTACGGCTAACTATTATCGACCCAGGTATAGTTGTGTATAGTTTGTTAGTATGTGCAGATCGTGACTGTATATTTTTTTATCTTCATTATTAATATCAATATCTTTTACTCACCTCCTGTAAACAGGTAAATGACACAGAGTTCGTAGCTTTTAAGGACGCGATTGTGCTACACGTTTGTGGGAAGGGGGAAGGTGTTGGGCTCTTGAGAAGCCCCTGCATATATAATGCTAGAAATCTAATCAGTTCCTCTACAATCATAGTTGTTATTATACGCTGAACTGCATCACATAAACCAATGCTCTATGATCAAGAGATCATGTACAAAAGCTTTTGGGCCAATTTCATAAATTTAATTTATGCAAATTAGTATGATCTTTTGGGAGGAAAAGTGGATGCACATCACAACCTCTTCACGTACACCCACACAAAATTTAAGCATGAAGGATTTTACGTATAGTGTCTGGTCGAACCGCCACATACGGGTCGACAGAAGACAGACAACACAACAAAATGATCACTTCCCTTGAAAACAAAGTCAGGCGAGCAAGAAGGAGAAAATTAAAGCTTAAACTAGGCCGGCCCATAAATTCTGTCAAGGGGGTGAAATCTGCTGGAGATTATCCTGAAATCAATCATATAAAAGCCCATTAACAACTCTCCAGTGTATTGGGTAGGTCGCCTATGGCTGACGGCAGCTGTTTATGGAAAGAATTAGCAGGGCACTATCAGGAGACAGGAACTCCTCGGAAATAAAATAACCAAAACTAATTAGGAACCTTGGCTTTCTATCCAGTCGGTTATTGCTCTATCGATCAGCGTTCAGGTCTTATATCCTTGTTAGTTCATTTTTAGGTAAGTAAATTACAGAGCGGCGCAATAAAAGCCCAACATTTCGGTGTCTTTTCGCTCTCCATACAGCCCTAGTGGAACTTATGTTGGTGTGTGTCTCTTGATTCTGTCTGCATAATTCCGGTCCGTCGTTAGTGTGGTGGCATGCGATATTCCTGTTACATTCTTGAGGCCCAGTGTTGGGTATGCTTACACTGGGAAAAAAGTATCGACCAGTGGCGTACCCACGAGGGGGACCCCCCCCCCTGACCCAAGTGACCAATAAATGTTTGACACAAACACTGATTTTTGCAGTTCGGTAGGTTTTGCAGTGGTAGATAGCAAATATGCAGACAACATGTGGTCTAGGGCCCACGAGTGGATTATTTGCCAATAGGGAGGTGAGGGCATGTAGAGAAGCGGCACTTACCTTGGGCCCGACCTCAACCCCCCCCCCCCAAGACAAATATCTCGGTACGCGCTGGTCTCGACCATGGGAAATGCGCAATAGGCACTACCACCGAAAGAAAAAAATCAACGTGAATTAGTACTATAGTAAAAGTAAGTAATAGGTAGTATTGGTCATGTTGGTAAGGCTGTAGGAAAGAAAGAGATTATATAAAAAAAAAAAAAAGGGGGAAGTGATTACATGGCGTTTCTACTAGGTAAGTACCAAAGACACAGGAGTGGGTTCGATGGGAAGACTGAAGAACGAGCCGGGGAAGGTAAGCGAACGACAGGTTAAAAACCAACATTTAAAGTCCATTCAGAATTTGAAATATTCGGAAAAATAAGCATCAATGCTTTGAGGCGTCGTTCGATACCTCATTTACAAGAAGAACTCCAGTCAAAATCCAGCGACCAATCCATTTATATTTTGGAGAAAAATAGTGAATCAGTCCGCGAGTTCCGGAAGTTCCGGCCGGCCGTAAACAAAGTTTTCGTTCGCAACAGGGGCCTATCAACGAATTCGATTTTGACAGAATACTATCAACAGATTTTTCTTCAAGGATAGTTTTATATCAGTCTGAACACTAGATTACTACAAGTGGGTAGATTCGTGATGCTTTGGAAAGGAGAACCTGAATAGAGCTTCAACGACACGTGGCGTAGCCGGGGGAAGTCCCCACCCCCCACCCCCCGCCCCTCCATTGGACACAAAGATCGAGAGGGAAACGGAGCCAATGACGGGAATGAAGGATGGATTGGGGGAAACGACAGAAGTTATAGTGAGAAAAATTTGAGAAAAAAAAAATCCGAAGTGAGGAATAAATTGAATGACCGCGAAAAAATGGCATTGAGGGTAATGGGGGTACGGTGTGGACGGTAAGTACCAAGGAAATTATGCTCTTTGATGCCCTCATAAAATGAGCCCCCCCCCCCCTCACCCCCGCTTCCGTGAGCAGAGGGGGACCTGGGGAGGAATGCCCAAATCAGGAAAGTCGCCTGCCCTTTGACTCGGAAGGCGGGCTAAGCGACTCCACCGCATGTCTGTCGGTGCTTACTCCCAAACTGCACCTAATCAACGGGACTCCCGCGGCGAAAGAGAACAACAAACAAGTAACATATCAGGGAAGGATGTTCGGTCCCTGGCAATGAATTATGTTACGTTTACTCTCCGGATTACAATGATATTGACAGACAAATTCGACAGCGACCTCAACCACGGGGAGGGGGAAGACGGGCAAGTGGCCTTACTCCTTAAAACACACGCTAAGAGGGACAACAAACCATGGTTCTCAGTTAGTTTGCAACATCTATCAAAGAATGCCCAATTGAGAAAGGAAGAGACAATTCACACGTAGCCTATCGGCACCTCTAATGACCGACCTCGACTTCCCAAAAGTCGATGAACATTGGGTCCAAGTATGGTCAAAATCCATCAAATAATATCTATTTGCTCTTCTCATAAGATTGTACTGTTTCAGTTCTAAAACACTTATGGCGTTTCATCCAATATCTGACAAACCAGATGAAAAGAGAAGCTCCAAAGAAACATTATGACACGTTTAAAGAAAATGTAATGTACTTTGTAGAGATACCGTTTTAATTTTACACATAAGGCCATAATTGCCCTTTATGCCCTTTGACCCTGTCTCACAAGTCAACATGCCTCATGGGTCAATTAACAGGGTGTCCCAGTATGATGACATCCGCCACAAAGACTGTTTTGGGGCCAAAAGGCAATTTTGACACAATGGATAGAGTAGCTAGGTGTAGGGCCCAAGTAGTTCCTTGGATCAAAACTTCTTGAAAAGCCTGTAGGTATTCCATCATTAGGAACAAAAAAAGAACCAGCACTGTGCACCAAAATTTGTGGAGAAGCTTGCGAGATGTAAAATGATGGGCCCTGGGGCCCACATGGGCCCTTGAGCCAGAAGTCGCAAACACCCTGATCGCCACTACCACAGATAACATTACATGTAAACTTTGAAGAAAATCAATGGGGAAGCTGTGGGAGGAGTTGCATTCAAGTACCAATGTGTGAAATTCCCTAAATCTCGTAAAATCAGCCCTCGGGCCCAATGAGCCGAACACCCCAAGTACGCATGTTAGGACCATCATTAGACAGCACTGTGCACTAAATTGTAGGAGATACCAAAATTTGTAGATTTCACATAATGGGCCCTATGGACACAAACTGGGCCTAGGCCCAAAATTTCTGAACCAATGGCCCTTACCCAAGGAACATTACCTGTAATTTGAAGAAAATCAATTGAAGCGTATTACGGAGATGGATTTCGAGTACCATTGTGTGAATGCAGAAATGGGCTCTCGGGTCCAAGGGGACCGAGACCTAAAATTCCTGAACACCCGAATCTACGGCTGATAGACCATCATATGAGAACACAGCACTGTGCACCGGAATTGGGTAGGAAGAGTAGCGTTTGCGTTTTCCAATTAATTGGCCCATCGTGCCCCTTTAATGCCATGCGACCTTGACCTCCGTTGGTCAGCGAGAATCATCAGGCAATAAACAAGACAGCAGTCAGAAAGACCAGCATAGCTGGTTTTTGAGCTAAAATGGAAGGCAATTCTCTACCACTATTATACTCTCTCCCTTGGATATTGGTCAGTACTGTGCATACTCCAAACAGTTGCAAAAAAACACTTTATTATTACACACGTACATACTGCAGTGGAAAGCCCTGGCGATATATTCCATTCTCGACCAATAGCGTAGAGTTCAATTGCATAATCATATTGAAATGAACAATACGGTATTCTACAGTTTGACCTTATGCTAGAACAAGTGCGAAGTATGCCACATTAAAGTACTTTTGAAATGAAATCAATGATAAAATCTTTTTCACTGCACAATAACACCAACGAACTATAAATTTACTTTCACAAATTAATAGATATTTACAACTCAAATACAGCGGCGATGGACCCAACATTTAGCGATGTACAATGCAAGATGATTGTTAAATTCAGCAACCTTAGTTGAGTGTGTTCAGACAATTGCATCTCAATCCTAGTAGCGCGTGATCACCGGAGGCGGGACTGCGCCGCCATCACGCCGGGAAGCAGATTGGTCGATAGGTCGTTGGATGGCAGGAGCGGTCAGATAGCGGCCCCGGTTCTCAAGTAACAGGCTCATGAAAGTTCCTGCAACAGTTTTGATCACGAATTCACGACAGCCCAGTGCATTTGGACTGACCCTGGACCAGGCGCGGTTCTAAGGGGGGGGGGGGCTTTGTGGGTAAAGTCACCCCACCCCCACCCAAATGGGCTCCACCCCCCCCATCAAAAAAGACGCCAGTGGGGGTTGAATTTTTTGTATTGAATATGCGTATTGACATATGAAATAAACAAGCGCCTCGTTCCTCTCACACCCTTAGGCCTACCCAATTTTCCGTAGGTCACATTCTCTCGCGAGGACCAGGTTACGCCTTCTCCTGCAGCTGGTATTTAGCAATATTGCAGCAGCATGTTGGTTCCTCTCCCTCTAGGGCCCATGAGGCCGCAATTCCCTGGGTTCCGACCACCCCCCCCCCCCCACAAGACAGATCTGTATGGGGTACTCGGCCTGGCGACAATATTGAGCAATTTTCCGCAACACTGTTACAGTGTTTGGGATATCATGGATTTGGGGTGTAGCCGTCGCCGGAAAACTAGCGTAGCACAAGAACTTTCAACACTATGCGATTGATCTGAAATGGTTACATACGTCCACCCTAGTGAATCTCGCGGCAAGTCGAAAGTGGGCTTCGCTGTAACGGTCTGTCGCCCCTCTATTCTGCAGGTTTTAACAAAATACAAAAACTGGTGGTGAGAACAGAGTTTGTCCCCAATAACATGATGGGGTTTCAAGGTGACAGAGGTCAAATTTGTGTTAGCGATTTCCTCAACTGTCCTTGTCCTTAAGGTCTAGTTCTCGTGTGCAGTTTGCACGTCGTTGTTTACTTGTGTTCAATGATCATGGCGATGCAGTCTGTTTTCAGGTCAATAGTCCATCAGCAATCAATAGATGTGCTCATTGTGCTGTGCGACTAATGTCCTGATCAAGTTGATTCATGATGATCTGAGTAAGCACTTACGTAGACTCCACGATGAATATTCAAAAGGAAACCGTTGTTTAGGTCTGTGAATCAAATCACACCTTGATCACACTGGACCTGGTTCCATATACAGAGTGGGCCGCCCCCCCCCCCCCCCACCCCCCGATGCCGTCTTTAATAACTGCTGCGAATCTGGTGGGCCTAATTGGTTAACAGTTCCTAACAGTGAATTCCCAGAGGCCAGGCTATCTACTCCCTAAACAAATGTACATTCGGTCAATTCCGAAGCAAATGTTATATTCCATTTAATACCACCACATGCCACCGTGGTGACAGCCACCCAAATATGTTCTTTCTTTGTCTAATGGCTAATACATCAATCCTCTGGCCATTCCAGTAACCGCCAGATTTAGCCATTATATGAACTGACACATTGACAACTATAAAGGCAACACTCCCAGATACAAGCTGCATGATACAACGATGACACAGTCTTCAAAAATTACATTGCACTTGATTTTACCAGCACCCCACTCCACATTACCATACTCTCATTCTGCTCACGTCTACAGTGGACTCAGGAATGTCTGTCGGATCACAGCACCAATCATGAGCTGGACAGTGAAATATTTAAAATAAAAAAAAAAAAAAAAAAAAAAAAAAAAAAACAAAAAAAAACAAAAAAAAAAAAAAAAAAAAAAAAAAAAAAAAAAAACAAAAAAAAAAAAAAAAAAATCCAAGCTGGATGATGCCATTGAGAACGCATGACCGGACGTTCTGTATATGCACATCACGTGGGGGATTGAAGAATCAATGTTGTGACTTTAGTGACACAGAAACAGTAACTCGTTGCTTGGACTCTGGGGTTGGCATACTCTGCAAAATTGTTATACCATCACCAATTCCATCAACTGGCCCTAAAAATGGGTGGGATGCGAAGGAACTCTAGTACAATGAGGTTAGGGAGGGTACTGGGTAGCGATGAGCTGGTGAGCAATACATTGCCTATACATCTTTCAAATTGACCGCACACCATCAGACTAGAAGTGGATATTGTCTACTGTGGGCAGAAACTGACAGATACTGACATTAGCAATTCGTACGAAGACAGAGCTTGTTCTTCGGTCACTTACAATGTAATAACTTCTGCATTTGCAGCAGTGCCAGAGAATACACACACAGATGTGTATTATGTGAGTTTGGTCCCAAAATATGACTTTGGATCTCATTTTTGCTTGTTCTTACTGTCACTAAATCCAATTGTTGTTATGCAGATTGGTGCCACGAAGAGAATTAGAAGAAGCTTCAAGCTATAAGATTGATACGCCGATAGATTAACCTTCGGGTGGAAATCTTTGCGACCAGTTGTCGTTCCATTAGCATTATTTCAATAAAAACCTTGCAAGAAGGTATGGTCCGGCTGAGTGGAGGAGAGCAAATGTTTCCCAATTTTCAAGAAAGGCCACCGGTCCTCTTTGTAATTACAGGCCAGTGAGTCTTATTAGTGTGGTCTGCAAGGTGTGTAGAATCATCATTAGGGAGCATATTGTCGATTTTTTTCGATGAGTATATTCTAATTCAGGGGTTATCAGCATGGTTTCAGGAAAAAATCGTTCTTGTTTGACTAATCTTGAGAATTTATGGAAGATGTTATGCTTGCAGTTGACAATGGCAGAAATGCTGTTTGAATAAGTTTCCTAGACTTCCAAAAGACTTTGATAGGTTCGTCATGAGCATCTCTTGCTTAAATTGAAAGTTTGCACTAAGGGAATGTCCTTGAGTGGATTCTCAATAGGGAAAACGAGTGGTCATCAACGGGCGTTCGTCTCCTTGGCCAAAGTCACAAGTGGTGTTCCCCAGGACCAGTTTCTGGCGCCTTTTACTTCTTCTTGGGTATTTGACGACCGCGAAGATTCGGTGAATTCCAGAGTTAAGAAGTGTGCAGACGACACCAAGTTGCTCGGGAGGTTGCTCGAACGATGATGTTGCAATTGTCCAAAAGGATCTGATAAATCTCCAAATGGTCTTTCGCTTGGCAAAGTTTTCACTGCCGATAAGGCAAGTATGCATGTTGGTTCCACATCGCAACGTTCTTCCAGTTGAATGGGCCAAAATAGTCAACAGGTGAATCCGAAAGCAATTTCGGTGTTCATTTTATTCTTCTTTGAAACCTTCAAGCGTGTGCTGAAGTGCGAGGAAAGGTAACTGGAATGATTCTTAGCTTGATTAAACGTAACTGCAGTTTCCGCGATAAAGATATTGTTGTCAGGTCGTAAGCAGATGGTGAGAACTAACCTGATATTTCTGTCCAAGTAGGGAATCCATAGGTTCTCGAAAGACAGCAGGTAATTGAAAACGTACAGCGGAGGGCCACTAGATGGCTAGAATTAACTTCGAGAACTGTGGAGGAATTTGTGGTGATTTGATTCAGGTTTTGAAATTGTCATGGTTTCGAGTGCCTTTCCCTCCACTATTTCTTTGAGTTTTTCAAAGTAACCACCAAAGGGGTCAGTGTCTCAGATTCAAAGGCAAACGCTGTTATAGATTGGACATTCGGAAATATTTTTCTCCAGAGAGTTATTAATGATTGAATAGCTTCTGAAGATATGTCTCTTAAGGAGTGTGACAGTGATTAGCATTCAAGAATATTTTTTTTTTTGGTCTGATTTTTTTTCAAGTATTGTGGGCGACTTCTTTTAGCATCTGGGTCGTTCTTCTACTTTGGGATGTTGTGTTCCGGGCGCTGCATGAGGATTTGTCCTCCCTTACCTTTTTCACTAAACTTAACTAACTCAACGATGACAGATCAACATTGTCACTTAAAGGCGACCACCGCTGGGACCTGCTGCCCGATGTCCAGTGTACCTTTTCTCTGGTTTTGCGCCCATGAAAAACCCATTATAGTACCAACCCCCTCGGTTTCCACCAAATCCTCCATCATCACCTTTTCCCCATCAGCTGATTCCCAACAAAGACAGAACTGTCCTTTTCAGGCAGGTGTAGGGAATATTCCCCTCTTCGGGCACCCTATATTCAGGGCTCCTGTCTGGGTTTTCATGAAGATATGGTTTTATCCTTTCGCACCAGGATCCCATTCCCATCCCATGATAATTCCTCCCAATGTCCCAGAGATTCCGCCCTAATGAAAGATTCAATTTGCCCAGTGAACATTAAAAGAATATGGAAACAATGAATGACAATTAAGTATTTCAGTACATTTATTATGGATAGTTCATGGCAATATCTTTACCCAGACACAGGTTCTCACAACAACGTAAAATAGAGTTGAAACAAGGGTGCAATGCACACAGTAGCTCACCCTGCCATAGAATCAGTACCGATAGTTATGCTAATACAAGTATTAAAAAAATTGTTTTGCTTTTTAGGGTCATTTCCAATGTGCATCAGACTGATTTTGTATTGAACATGTCCTACTCTCTTGTGGAAGATTATTTTTATTTACCTCAACGACTGAACCACCGCCATATTTCTGGTGCTCAATGATTATACGGACGCAACTTCAATGATCATCTATCTGTCCCATACCAAGAAGCCCCACCCCCCCCCTCCCTTTGTTGAAAAAACCGGTTGAACAAAATGGCCAAATTGACCCCTAGATGATTTTTCACCTCAATTTCCTGAACACTCACCCCCCTATGTTCAACTCACTGGTCATGATTGCTCTGACCAACTTCATGATCATCCAATCTATTCTTTAGGCAAGAGAGGGCACTTGACCATTTTGAACAAAATGGCCAAATTGAACCGTAGTTGACCTTGACACTCAAATTTCCTGAACACCCCACAAGTAACACTGGTCAATGATTATACTGACCAAATTTACTTGGTATTCTGATCGGTCCCCTAGGAGAAGCCGCTTGACCATTGAACCGAATAGCCAAAATTCGACCTTTGATTACCTTTGACCTCTAATTCCTGAACACCACATAAGTCCCACTGGGGGGGATCAAGATCATACTGACCCATTTTTAATGATCGTACCGATCTGTCCCATAGGAGAAGAAGCCGCTTGACCGTATGAACAAATGGGCCAAAATATTGACCTCCTAGATGGACCTTTGACTCACAAATGTCCTGAACATGTACCCTCGGACTAAGAAATATGCCAACTATCATGGTCCATCCAATTTATTCTGGGAGGAGGAGCGTTTTTTGTTTTTTGACCCAAAAATGAGCTTTTTGGTCAAATTAACCCAGATGACCTTTGACCCTCAAATTGCCTGAACCCTCCCATAGTATATTCGTCACCGATACTTGTCCCAATTTTCATGACACCAATTGAACTGTATTAGAAGAAGGCGCTTGACCGTTTTGAAACAAAATGACCAAAATTGACCCTAGATGTGCAACTTTCAAGATCCCAAATTTCTGAAGCACCCCATATGTACCATTGGTCAGTGATAACACTGACAACTACACGCATCATCCAATTCCAATCGTGGGAGAAGAAGCATTTTGGTTTGTTTTTAACCAAAATAAAACGCTTTTTTCTGCAAAATGACCCCTCAGATTAAATTTGACCTCCAATTCGTGCACATTCGTAGGAACCCATTGGGTCACTGAGGAACTGACCTACAGTTATGATCATCCAATTTGAAATGTAGGAGAAGTTTTTTGCAGTTTTTCGCAAAAATGGCCGATTTGACCCCTAGATGACCTTTGAGACCTCGACTCCCTGAACAGCCCGGCTGCCTTCACCAGTGATCATGTGGACCAGTTTCATCATGATCCACCTACACCGTAGGGATGAGGGAAGCAATGTAAGCAATTGGTGACAGACAGACATACAGACAGACAGACAGAAGATAATATATAGATAGATAGATAGATAGATAGATAAGATATATAGATAGATAGATAATAGATAAATATAGATAGATAGACTGCAGGATCACGATAGCTCACCCAGCACATGCTGGGTGAGCTAAAAAGCAACAGGATGAAAAATGGGGTGGTCAAAAATGAATATACTGTATTATTTGTTCATCAATGTAGAATTGCGAAAATAGTTTCTTTTTTGTGCTGCAAAATTAATCACCACATAGCATGCCGACTCATTATAACCTAAAAAGTTGAAGCTTTCACTATTGAAATTATGATGGAAAATCCAAAATTCTGTCCCATCGCATGAAAATAGCAATTTTAAGTAATTCCATTACAATTCCTCTTTAAATGCTGTTATAGAGGCTGTTTTCTTGAAGTGAAGTCCAATGTGTCTTAACCCATTCCTACTT
Source organism: Sclerodactyla briareus (assembly GCA_026419785.1). Lineage (NCBI taxonomy): Eukaryota > Metazoa > Echinodermata > Holothuroidea > Dendrochirotida > Sclerodactylidae > Sclerodactyla > Sclerodactyla briareus. The sequence goes on along the minus strand of JAODTK010004021.1, from coordinate 8,711 downwards.
AACTAGGCCTGCCAGGGAGATACCATTTTGACCCCATTTTCCCCTTTTTCATATCAAATGTCCCATGGGGGGGCATTATTTATATATTAGCTTGAAGCGTTCTCCAGCAACCCTTGACTGCCCAATGGTGCAGTTGGTGGCCGCTCAGATTGGCATCCCATCCTGCCCTGCGATAGGGCTATAATTATGCATTTTTTGTGTGGCACAAGGTAATGTTCTGCTGAAGTTTTCTGGGATGGGAGGGCACTTATTGCACTCGTTGCAACGTTTTTTTTGCGGTGTTGAATCCAGCCAATGTGAGAAAATATGGTGGCTAGTGCATATTGTGCAATCCACATGACAAAAGGGGAATTTCTTATACCGCACATGCAACCCCATCTTCCAGTTTAACAAGACTTCTATGTTTGCAACAGTGTCAACTGACCATTTGTGCATCCACTGGTCGAGAATGGAATGTCCTTTTTTACCGATGCACTTGCAATGTGTCCTATCCATTCAGTATTTCGTTCCAGGGTTACTCACTACTGGTGCTACACATGAGGACATTGTTGTCTGCTTGGATCTTCTCTGCCAAGTTTAAGATGCTAGGTTCAACTGTGCAGCCACTGACGAGTCATGACCCCGACCCCTTCCAACTTTAGACAGAAAATTCTCATATTTTCCCCACTTCCTCCCCCTTGATTGCTCAGGACCCCCCGATCTGCCAACAGTGGTTGCACCTTAACACTCAACAGTGATTGAGCCGGACATTAGAGGCTAATCCGACTCAGTCGTATGTAATGCTTGCCATATGACCCAGGTGTCCCGTCTGAATAGTCAGGCGATGGCTTCGCTTGGAGGGGGTTTCATATAGGTGTATATCAATGAGTCAGTCAGGTCTCGATCATTTTCCTAATGCATTATATATAATGCATACAAGTCAGTGGACAGTTTGGTCGTGCCGATATACTGTTAGGCTTATATGTGTGGGACGACATTTTGTGTACCACTGACGGTTATTCAATATTATAAACGTAATATCATATTAAAAATGTCATCATTGTCATGCTATATGCAGGCTCCATCTAGTCTACCGGTGGCTGTGCTCCATATTCAAGTGTACCTATGTAGGAGGCTATATGTGGGCAGCACGGTTGTAATTGTTATGCAGTCCATACGAACTGTCTTGTGTGCATGCATACATTCCTATTGTGTACCCCTAAGTGGTTCTTGGAGTTGGAGAACACATAGGCCTATCATCTACATCAGTACTACACCGATCGCAGGGTATCAACACCTCATTAGCGTGAGAATATTAAAGCGGTATCAGTGTCCCTTGGCAATGCAACAGGTCCCGGTTTCGAATTCAGTCCGATCAGCACCGGGCCGTCTTTTCCAGAAGTGGCTGTATTTGCAGTTCGACTGGGCGGTGTCCTGGTCTTAGTTTTTCCTGGTCCTGCTTTGCAGCAGTGGGGCCTTTTTAATTCGGGGGGTTGTTCGGGGGCACTTGCAATGGTCTCGTCGGTCGCCTGTGGCCAGTCGCGTCGAACTCTTCCCTCCTCCAGGGTCTGTAAAGTGGTCAGGAGGTCCCTGGAGTTCACTGATCGTCCGTGGGATGGGGACGTAAAATTGCGGTCCGGGAGCAGGGATTGGTGTCACTTACTCCTGCCTCGATTCATCGAAGCACTAGTCCGGGAAGAGAAGGCGAGTTGTCGCCGCTGCTCATCCACGATCAAAAATCGGTTAGGGTTCCACATGAGTCAATTGGCTTCCTGAAACCGTAGCAATCAAATCAAACCTGTCACCTCTGTTGAGGCGATTAGCTCAAGTCAGTTAGCTCTCCGGAACTAAGATCAAAGATTGAGATTCAAAATCCATGGGAAAAGCCCAAGAGACTTTTTTTTCGCAATGCTGTTAGAAAAAGACATGTCTCCTCGAATGTCCAAGCTACACCCAGGTGTAAAAAGTGGGGAATTGGGAGGTGCGACAAAAAAAGTTTTAAGGCGCTGCTGTGTTGGCTGTCAGGGTGTAGTACAGGAGGTCTGAGCGAACGTGCCACCTTGTTGTGCAGACAAGGTCCTTGTTTCCAATGACGCCAGGGATTGAGTCGCTAGTCCTGTGTAGAGGCGCTCTCGATACAGACTTAAAACCCGAATTCAATCCCCTAAATCTCTCGTCCCCCCACTCCACAAAACAGGATGGGTTGGTGAATCTGTGAACTGGAAGGGCGATTGGGGGTGCCAACCCCTCTGTGGTAGAAGAAAAAGTGCAGGTCTTGACATATATTGGGGGTGTGCTCGGGTTGGCCCCAATTAGGGTAAGTGTGAGCTGTGAAGTAGATTCAGCCAATCCTGGAATTGGAAACCCCCACAGCGTTATTCAAGAATCCAGAATAGCCATACGTGCTAGCGACCTACTACGACACATTTCATCTATGGAATAACTCCTCCCTATTCCCCCTCCCCCCCCCCCCTCCAAACCTGCATTCCCTGGACTTAATGCCTCTTTTTTAGGCTGACTCAAACTCTTTTTTGTTTTCTTGTTGTACTAATAATTTTTAGCATGTGTTTGTTTTTAGCTTTGTATTTTCCCTATAATCACCAGCCGTAAAGCGCTTTGAGCAACCTTAGGTTAGATATAACACTTTATAATCACATTATTATTATTAGTATTAAACAAAATATAGGCAAACGCCGGCCAGCTCATTACATACTCATAGGGGCACTGTTGTTTTAGCATCAATGTAGCAGCCAGAAAAAAATCACAATATTTCACTTCATTTGTGGGGGATGCCATCAAATGTGAATATTGTTCTTTCGACTGCCTTCTACTCTTACCAATTGATTAATTCTGTCTTATTAATCCAATTTTTTCCACCTCAAATTCAAGGAAAGTAGGCTAGAATACCAAAAACAAATATCGGAAATTTGGTGAACAATACACCCAGAAATAAGTGGAATATTGTGATTTTTCTGGCTTGCTCTGCTAACACGAGTGCCCCTATTAATGAGGGTCGCACAATGTGCCAGAAAAGCACAATATTTCACTCATTCGAGGGTATGGCCACCCAAATCCCTGATGGTTATCTACTCCACCATAAAAACTGCCAGATTTTCTGTCATTGAAATCCGATTCTTTCCAAATAAACAAGCAATAATTTCGGTTTTTTTGGCCAGTAATGCCTTCCATGGAGGTCAGCCTTCACGTTTTCAATGGTATGCTACGTTACGGCGATCGGAAAAGCGGCTTCATTTTTATTTAGAAATATCGGATTTTCAATCGAAATTCCTGCCATTTTTATGTGGAGTAGAATACAAGAACAAACTAGGAGAATTTTGGTGGCGATACACTCACAAATAGTGAAATACATAATTTTTCCTGGCTTGCTCTTCATTGACTGTAGAACACAGAGTGCCCCTATGAATGAAATTCGCACGTTGCCTATAGAGGCGTAGGCACACCATAGCACAACCATAAATCAAGCTAGTCACGTATCAGAAGAAATTTGTACTGTAGCCACCTTCCCTTGAAAGGTGACGAAACCTGTCACCTCATGCCTTCCACTTCTCCCCTCCAATTACACAGTCCTCTATTACTTCCAAAACATCATTCAAGAACATCCCAATCCCTTGCATGTTAAAATTTCATTATTATAGAGTTTGATACTTACAGGCTCAATTTTGACCGTGATAATTGGGGAAAAATCACCACTTTTTTTCCCAGCCTGTCTTGTTTTTTGAAACCTACTTCTAGTAACTTGTTTGACACTGTGCTTCCCCATCTCCCAATCATTCTCCCTGACATGGAAACCCCGATGTCCCTAAATGGCTCGGATTTCCTTGAATTTCCGATTACGCTCACAAACCTCAACATCAACACACTGCGAGATCATTTCATTTCCCGAATTTTCTTGCATGAGCATTGATGCAACCCACATTCCTGCATTTTCAAGGTGGCGGAAAACTTCGTAACTACAAACAAAAGTGAGAGCCTTTTATTGACCTTTCCTTGGATAATTTTGGGTTAAATCTTTAGTAATTCTTCATCTCCAGACCAATAGTGGGAATTAATGAGTCTAAACCATTCTTAACTCACTAATTGGTCCTCTGGTATATTGATTGAGATACCAGCTTTGTTCGAAACAAAGTTGAGACAGAAAGTTGGCCACTCCGCTGTTTGGCCTAAAGCCTAAAAACAGCCTAGGCCTCGGTTGTGAACGCAGGCTTTAGTATAAGGTACACCGCCTGCGAGCGCAGGCTATTCAAGGCGTAGCTAACTTTCGCATAATGATACTCACCCAAATACAATGTTCGATATTCCAAACTGATGTGATCTTCATAAACAGAAAACAGACCGGCTCATCGAGAAACAACCTCGAAATACCCATATGCACGTTTCTCCCGTTCTCCACGAGCCGTTTGTTGATCGATTATTGGGCGATTGATACGTCAGTCAGTAATAAACACATCCGAAAATGTAACTCACGTCGCTTTGAAAATCAAGAAGACCCAATACTTGGCTGCTATGAAGCTACTAGAAACAGCAGCTTCCTGGCATTGGTCCAAATCGCAAAATTATGAAAGTTACATAAAGCACTACACATTTATGTGAATGTCCGTCGGTCATTCTTCCATCTGATCAATGTAATGGTATCGTGGTGGTCGCAAGGGGGGGGAGCGTTCCCCCCCCTCACCGACACGGCGGCGACACCCATCCCCCACCTTCCTCAGTGGAAATGAGCGAGTGTCCTGTAGCTCCGATTGAATTGGCAACAGGAAAACTGTATGCGACCAAATAATTGGAAGGAAGATTATAACGGTCATCGGAAATACCAATTTATATCATTGAATATGCACCCTTAATTTTCTGGTTTAACTAGATAAACTCGCGGTGTGTGTACAATATGTTATTTCTTTCAATTGTGAGACAAGAGACTATGTTCCGTACGCCGTGGCTTTTTGCAGGGAAAGCACGTGCAATAGCAGTACGGTAATGGTTGGGTGCAAAAAAAAGAGGAGATAAGAAAAAAGAACTGCCAGTGAGCGAGCGCTCACATCACCAGACCATCCGTTCATAATGCGATTGACGACACGTGACATTAAGCATTTCGAGGGAATATTTCGCTAAACATTTCACAATGTGGGCATATATCAATGGGGAAGCATTGGATAATTGAACAAAGTATGTGAGACTTCTTGTCTTATCGGAACCGTATGTATGTATTATGATGTATGTATGTATGTATGTATGTATTGTATGTATTGATGTAGGTATGTATGTATGTAGTAGTTATGTGTATGTATGTATGTAGGTATGTATGCATTGGATGTATCGTATGATGAATGATTGTGAACACATAACTCGACCCCTCTTATGTTAAGAAGTATGTATACTGGTTCCCATAATCAGTACATGATCCATAAGTTTGAGGGTCTTGGTCAGAGGTAATCTAAGGTCAACTGAGATAAAAGTATGAAACCTTTTGTGAACACGATAATCTAGAATGCTTGATCCGATAAAGCGAAATCAGAATACAGCTTTCTTATGGTAAGTACAGGAATCCTATTGGTTCTGGTGTGGATGGGTGCATTTGTTGATGATAAATGAATGGAATTGTAAAAAAAAAATGGCTTCTTGCGAACACGATAACTTGACCCCACTCGGATGGATTGGTTCACACTTTGGTATTTTTTATGTATGGCCCCATACTGATGCATGGTTCTCATGTTGTGGGGTCGGATCAAAGGTCAAACTAAGGTCATAAAAAATCAAGACAGGCGAGGAATCACCTAAGCCTTTCTGTTTACGATGAAACAATAAAATCGAAGTTTAACATCAGTGGCGTTCAACAAATATTGTGTGTAGTTAACGACTTTTCTCGGAATTGGACTCTCACGAAAAACTGACCCGGGTGGTGTAAACTGGCCTCTAAAATGATAGGGCTAGCCTCTCACATTTGCAAACCCAATACATGATATTTAAACGGGGTTTAGCAATCTTAAAATATCCTACCTTTCACAAAATCCATTTAGAATATGACCTCTTTTGACCTTAAATGTACTGGGAACTACCCCCCAAATGATTAACGTCTAAGCTAAGCAAAGTTTGCCAGGAACTAATATCACACTAACATGTTTCTCTATTGTCCATAGCGCCCTTTAGGGCTTAGAGCTACACCGAAAGGTTACCGGACAATTTCCCAGCAGAGAACGGACATGCACCCACACGGACAGTGCAGTATCCAGACACCCCTCTGGAATAATTCCTCCTAGGACCAATTTTTCCCTAGGACATCTTCCCATGCGGACATGGATACATGGATAACCATTCCCGTCACACTCCACTTCCCGCCCTCGTCTGCATTGATTCGTGAACGAAATTCGAATAGCAATCAAGGTGAGTTGGACCTTTTAATAGACCCCTGAGGAAACGGATACTTGATTATAATGAACAGGAAAAAAAATAATGGTGACCAAAATTAGTTTTTACTTTTTTGAGTCATGCAGATTCGGGTTCCTTGTAAAGGCCCCAAGTCGAGCGGGCCAACCCTGGGACACTTACTCGGACGGATTGGGGTGAACGCTGTCTTAGCCAGAAATCCGTGCTTGGTGAAGCGTCGGTAACTTCTCGACACCAGTCTCGCCCAGCCTACTGTGCTGATGTTTACACTTCCCCTTTTCACGAAGGGACGTCCGACCAAAAAACCCTGTCGCGCTTCAGACGGGACACTCCCCTGGGGAGTTCTCTACACTGGACCGGGGATATCGTTGAATCTTCTTAGTACCTCCGACCTCGCCCGCGACTTGGTCCGTGGTTGGGATGGGCGCGCAGGATTATCAAGATCGGGTTTAGGCCTAGGATCTGGATCGAAAGACTCATTCCTGGTCGTGGCGAAGTAGGATCACCAATCGGACACCCGTTCCCATAGGGCTGATCTGACTGATTCCGATCTTCGCCCCAGACGACGCTCTCCTCTTCTGTTTGTTCCGCCCGGTACCCGCGAGCTCGTCTTCGGGTTTTTTGTTACAACAGGTCTGGGCCCGAGTAAAATGCCGCTTGTCGGCCTGTAGGGTCCTCTCCAGAGTGTCGTGCTCGTCGGATGTTTCCCAATGTGCTGCGAGAATGGGGGTTTTCGTCCTTAAAGGACGTTTTTCGCGAGGGGTCCCGGTCCCTTTCTTCGCCCGAATCTAGGTCGATATATCGGAAAACGATTCAGACCGGGCGAGGGCGTTCCCGTGCCAGCAATTGTGCCAGACTAACCTTTGGTCCGATTTTGAGCGATTCGACCGTATTGCATGGAAAGAACGGCAAGTGGTAGCTAATCCTTTTTTTTCTTTTCTTTTTTCAATCAAAATATTGGCCGATTTGTCGAACCCCTTCCCAAATCCGCTCCCGATCCGCTCTTGAGGGTAATTCGGTGTGATTCGTCGTCTCATTCCGTCCGGTCAACCGTACCCCGCATGCTTGTACGGAGTGACCGCTGGAAATACGGCCTGCCGCCCCCTTACGCCGCACGCCCATACGCCAACGCCCGCCCGGTCCGACGCCGCTTTGATCACATGAGGCGCGATCACTCGACCCTGTCCCTCCATGAGTTTCCTCGCCATCCATAATCCCTCGGAAAGGGTTTGGAACACGAGCGTCAGTCGTCCCGTCCCGCGACTGTCGTCCTGGAAGCGATTTGGCTAATTTACGTGAGCTTGAAGGTTAGGTATTGCGGCGCAATCAGTTAACAAGATTGGATAGCGCATACTCGAAAGAGATGCGATCCCCGTGAATCCCCTTCTTAACCCGGTAGGCGTTACATTACAGTTTGCCCGGCTTGAGCGAGTGACAGTTTTTATGACTTTCTCGACGGGAGGAATTTGACCTTCATGAGGTTTGTCAACCTACTGGGAACTCCCCAATTTTCATGGCACATGAGACGTTCATTCCAATCATCGTTCATATTTTCCCCTGAAAATTTTTTGTGTTGCTGATGTAGATATGAATAGAACTTTCAACGGCGATTTATAGTTTTTCGTTAATAATCCGAAGGTTAGTCTCGGCCAAATTTATAAGCGCAACTTCTGTCGGTGTTGCACAATTGACTTACGCCCTACCCTTGTTACTAAAACTAGTCTATTTCTTCTTTCCTAGAAGAATTTAACAAATTTACAATCGATTTTAGGTCTATTCTGTCCTTGGATCACCAAAGTACTCAGCTGAGTGAAAAAAACGGTGTTTAGTTGTGATATAAAATATCCAACCTCCCAGTAGGATAAGTCCCACTACTGATCAGTGTGGCCTTGAAACCACTTACTGACCAGATCGCAAGTTTTTTAACGAGCACGGACCTGCCGATTCGGCCGTCAGGTTCGGGTATTTCAAGCCACCGTGATTGTATGATGGGTTCTTTTTTCCTCCCCTCTCAAAAATAAGTGATCGAACGAATTTTCCAGTCCGTGCGCCTCCGCGCGCAAAAGCAACGTTCGCTATGCATTATGTAATTTTCAGGCCCATACCCCATCGGAAAGGGCACCAATCTCTCACCGCACACTCTGTGGAAATTTCCACCTCATTGGTCCTCTAACTCATACATATCTGAGGTTAAATACTGACATTACACAACAACATTCTCAATTGACCTATTAAACTACAGTCAACCCTCTTTTGTTATTCCTGAAACCTTTAGCTGTTTAGCTCGGTCCGTTTCTCCTCCCTCGACCACAGCGGATATGGAAGCAGTAACT
>JAODTK010004014.1:0-10898 GCA_026419785.1 Sclerodactyla briareus | reverse complement strand
CCGTGCCCACTGCCCCCTAGACGAATTGGGCATATGGGAGTTATAAGGGGGGGGGGGGTTGACATGTCATCATCAGTGTTGCCGCTTCTTTGCTGGCGAAACAAGACTTGATCGTTATGGGATGCTTACCTGATATCCGGTCAGCCTCTAAAATGAGCCATATGAAGGATAGGGCGGGTGCTTGCTTGGTGCCCCTTGGCCCGACGTTTTTCGTGTAGAGTCCAGCTCAAAACTTCATCACACGCCATCAAGTACACAAATATTAAAGTTTTTTTTCGCCCCCAAGATCCAGGCCCCAAATGGTTGAAGCCGGATTCCAGGATCTCAGGTATCCTAGCCATACCAATCAAGTCTTGGTTCGCCACAGCGCAACTAGCTGGTGCCGTGCGTCAACCCCCCCTCTTACTCCCTGCCTATCACAAAACCAGCAACCGAGATCATAGCGTCCATCAATCTTCCGCAGTGCTCAAACACTGCTGACGGCGACGCGCCAAGCCAGGATGTCACGGTTGACTTACTGATATCACCAAATTAATTGGTTATATCATTAAGTCAGACATAATCCTCAATACAATTGGTGATATCATTAAATGGATTGATGATATCATCAATTCCTTTGAAGAATATCACTAATTCATTTGTTTATCAGCAAAAACTTGCTGATATCATTAATTTGCGTAATTAGTGCTATCAGCAAAAAACAATTAATAAATATCACCAATTCATTTGATGATATCACCTAATTCAATTGCTGATATATCAGTATTCATTTAAAATGATATCACTTAATATTTGATGATATCACCAAATTTTGAATGATATCATCAAAAAAAATATATTTGAATGACTAATCATTAATTGAATGGTGATATCATTAATTGGTATTGGTATATAACATCAAATAATTGGTGAATTCCCCAATGTCAAAATATAAATTATATCAACAAATATTTGGTGATATCATCAAATAATTGGTGATATCACCAATCAATTTGATTCATCAATATTGGTGATATCACCAAATAGCGGATAAAAAGTAAAACGGCTTGCCATAGGCCCGCGAAGCCGGAGCCGAAACGAACGGCTCCGTTAGCCCCATTCCGAGGCGAACTCACGCTCATATGGCTAATGTGTGGTACCCTCCGGATCCCGGATCCTCTTCTATGACGAGCCCGAAACATCCTTTACTCTGGAATTTCACTATTTTTTACTTTGGTTCAGATAAAGCGGGTCAGGACGAGTCAGGTACGCTGGACCACGGATCGTGTCAGAATTTTTATATCTCTTTTGTTTTCTAGATATGGGTGAACTGCTGTTGCGGCGGGAGGCTGAGAACAAACACCCGGCCGAGCGTCTGGTAAACTGACTGGTAGCGCCCCGCTACCCGACTGACTCAAGCAACCGATTCAAACACTTGGGACTATATTTAGTCGCATTAATTCGCAAGCGTATCACACACAAAACACCACTCCCACCTCCGTGGCAACCCACGGTTTTACCGAGTACGGGAGATCAAAGTAACCACCGAGTGTTCATCGAGTGTTTGGGGCCCGGGCGCGCGGATAAAAGCGGGCTGCAGCGCACCTAACCTCTAACCGACCGGGACTTGACTTGCGATTCAACGCGGTAATGCTTGGTATGTTTCCTGTAAGTGATGGGGTAATTCGTGGAATAACGTCCCTGCCTAATTTCGGAATACGACCCCCCCCCGATGTTTCATTCGGAAAATACGAACTTATCCTGAATCGGAATAGCGAAAACCCCAATGTTCAATTCGGAATAACGTCCCTATTCTGAATTCGGAATAACGACCCCCCCCGATGTTCCATTCGGAATTGCGGTCCTCATGATGGATTCGGGATAACGACCCTTCGGAATAACGGTCTATTTCCAATGCGGAATAACGACCTTCGGAATAAAGATCCTTCGGAATAAAGACCCTTCGTAAAATAGCGGTCCAATATGAATTCGGAAAAAAGACCCTTCGGAATAACGGTCCAATGTTCAATTCGGAATAAATACCTTCGGAATAACGAAAAATTCGGAAGAACACGAACCGGAAACGGCAGATGATGGGGGGACTGAATCCTAATAAAATTTCATATGTCATCCCAACCATCATCGTTCAACTTACTGTACTACTTGGAAGGAAAATACAACAGTTATAACAGCAGATCATTGGGCGGGAGAGTGGCGGGTATTATGACGCGTTCGCAAGCGAACATTCTGAGTACACGCATTCAACGGAGTGTTTCTCCATTGGTGGCCTGTACGGCCGACGTCTGGGCCTTCAACTTTAGGGTTCTGAGGGAATACAGTAGGCTTGTGATTCTGGGTTTTTGTTTCGGGATTTTCAATTGCGTCGGTCAGATGTGAGCAATCACGTTGGGCATGAATCTCCGGCATCTCCAAGTTCTGGAAAAAGTGCCGGGTGAAACTGGGATGACAGACAAGTACGTCATGTGGTATGGCTTTATCAAAAAGTCAACGACAAACACAGAAACAGTATGTTAATATTCCTCTTGTAGTTATTTTGTCACGGAGAGCACTACGTCTATGACCCAATGGTGGAGGCAATGGGGGAAAAAAATTGTCGTATCCTATTATGCTCGGACTAGTGGGTGCGCCTTAGGTTAACTCCTTACCTAATTAAGGCATAAGACACCGGCCATAACGTCGGTACAGCCGATTAACCAATTGAGTGTGCAGGATGCACACTAGCAAATATCATTTATTTCCAGTGAGGAACCTGGCCGTTCCAAGTACAGATGACCTGTGGACAATCAACATAGTTTTCCTTGAGCCCCTGAAGGTCGGTCCGTCCGATATAATTATACGCTCCAACAGTAAGAGGACTGATGGGGGATTTGTGTTGAAGGCACGTTATAACGCACCTGCGCTTACAAAGGGCACGGTTGCACTTAGCCGGTGCAGTTTGTATCGCAACGACCTCAAAGGTCCAGATGAGATAGTGTAGACAGTAACCATTAAACCATATTCACGTTATGGTGCTCTAGCCGAGGTTCGCCTATGGTAAATATAGTATGGAAGTACATGTATCGTGGGGTAGGGTATGGTATTGAGATAACCACAAGTCGTTGCTGCGTGGTCGTAGATGACGCGGGTGTAAGTGGGGGGAAAAGGGGTTATCGTGCACTCCCCCCCACCCCCACCCCCAACCCATCTCTCCATTGGCAAGGATCAATGAGGGCTCGGGGAAGAAACTTTAATTTGTAGGCAAAGTAGAGATACATTACGAAAAAAATTTGGTTTCCTGTTACATGAAAGCAATAAAGATTGTCCCCAAAATGCGGTCTATTGAACTACGTCCGTTTGGGAGGTTTAAACACAATAAAAGGACCCCCCAACCTCAGAAAAAAAAAAGGAAAGAGGCCACCACTAAAGTGTGGTGATAGTTCACATGTGCACATGTCTACCGTGGTTGATTGAATATGGTAGCTATAACGACGATGCTGCTAAGAAACAAACATACATATACAGTCGCATCATTACGACCAGCCATGGATAAGAAAAAAACGAACTGGAGCACATCGGGGAGCTGACCAAGTCAGGGAACGTCACACCGAAAACATTATTAGAAAATTATATACTTCAGTGAACAGTCGAGTGAATCGGAAGTTATGAACCACATTTCATTCAACGAGCACGGGGACCAAGCTGACAGATTCAAAAAACTCGAACCCAATATCGACGGTTGTAGGCAGTGCTCGTTGATGTATTTCAATTAATGTGGATGTATCGTATTAGGTAGAGGGTTTGGATTCATAATTTATTGAAGAAAAGAAACAAAAGCCCATGTCATATGGACGTGTTTTTGTACTTTAAATATTGTAAATAAAGGTTATAATAATGTAGACGGTTGTGAGCCGGGTTGGCAGGGGAGTCTCGGGTAGGTTAGTAAACATTAAGGTCGAGGAACAGTAGCTACCCCATCGAAGAGCAATGTGAAGGCCGTTGATACTTGTGAATGATTGCGAGTGTAGTAACTGCTTAACTCAGTGTCTGGGTACTTTATGAGCCATTCGGACTTCCCGTCGGGCGAATCCCCGGTAACGCCCATTATTTCTCGTAAGAAACATAGAGAAATAAATGCGGTGACCCGTTTCACAGTAGACCAGTCTACCAAATAGACCTCGGTTCAATCACCAATCAATAATCAAGTCTAACATGCTGGAAACAGATTTATTACTCAAAAGATGTGTTCCGGTCAGGTTGTTTGTTATCCATCCTCACGCACTTTATTGCGCATGCGATCGCTAAATGGAACCACAAATGTTTATCTATATCTGACCGTTTTATTCCACAGTCAGATAAAATCTTAGCGGTCTGCTTGAACCTGGTTCTGGGATTGGGAGGTGATAGCATAGCATTAGTGACGGAAAATACCGCTAGAAAGATTAGAATATAAACGATAGGGGAAGAGGAACAGGTTAGGGTGAAAAGTAACTTAGGGGAGGAAAATCAGCGGTGATCCATACGAATATAGGGCAAGCTGAAAATGTCTCATATTGAGAAAATTGTCCAATTTCATGTTGGGGGGAAATGAACAGAGCATGGTCGTTTTCCACGTGACGGGTCTTTCTTTTTTCGTTGTACTGTGGTAAGAATATCACCAAATTGAGTTTTTTATGCCAAGTGACAGAAGTTCAGTGTTCCGCGATGGCATTAGCAAGCGAATAGTCGGCCTACATCAATTGGACTTATACTGATTGGGACGGTGAGCTGAAACGTATCTTGCCTCTTGTCATTATCACAAATGTCTGCGTACGAAATGGCAGACGACCGCATGGGGTTATCTAAGCGAGGTTTGGATACGGCAATTATCGACTTGAAGGCCGGATTGAAGACTGTCTGGCAGATAGAAACATGATATTTGTGTGGGCTTTAATGAACAGTACGATGATTGATTGCCATTTAAAAGTTATGCTATGCTGTCATGCCCCCGATTTTCAGTTCATCAATTATAATAATATAAATCTATAATAATCTAATCTAATAATAAATATAATAATATTAAATATTCAATTACAGAGCACAGTAGGACAATTCCACTAGCCAAGGTTTGTGAAGGGACCACGAACTGTTTCCGAACTTTGCTTGCAGCACTAGTCCATACACATTGAGATTGCTGTGTATAATTTACACAGCAATGTGTAACTAACACACAGGTGTTGTGTAAGAAATTATTACAACATTGTATGAGGGGGTGTGTGAAAAAAACACAAAAAGTTGGGCGATTACACACAATGGTTGGTTAATCTCTTAGATAGTTGTGCTAGTCCAACGGTCGCTGCAGGACCGGATTTAGCTGTCGGGGGGCCCGGGCCTGAATGTTTATGTGGGGGCCCTTTTGCCTTCCCAGTCATGAAGGCGCAGGAGCTGTTAAAAAGTGGGGGGTTGGGGTCAGGAGCATTGGGGATTGAGGGGAAGGGGTGAAGCATATTGAGCAAAATTGGGGTAAAAAACATGTATTTGGGACTTTCTAAAGTTTGTGGGTCACGACCCCTCCAACCTCAGTGGCCCGCGCTTTTGAAGCGCCATCGTTAGGTTTGCATCTAACGCGCAAAAAGCCTAATACGCAGTAGTAATACGCTATTACCGTCAGGAAAATATCCCTGCAGACCATGTTAAAGCTCACCCTAGCAACTGCACAAAACCAATTTCAGAATTCCATCGTGTCTGAAAGTAATTTTAAAATTCGGTTTGCTCTAATGCCTAATGGCAACACAGTAATTATATTTAGTTTTCCGTATGAGAAATGACTACCAAGTAATATTAAAGTTAGTAGTATTGTTAGACGATAGTAGGGAAACAGGGATCACACTCTGGGATGCTGTTTACAAGGACGTTCTTTCTGTGCAGAACCAGGGACATAGCTTCTAATGATAAGAAAACGCAAATAGGCTTATCTGTAGGCCATTAGCATTTCTGAAGGAGAGCCGATAGAGATAAAAACAGTAAGTCCACGGTGTTATTGGGGCCCCACTTGTTGTTGATGTGGAACTCAAATGCTGCAATGTAGGGTAAAGACCACGTATTACATGGCTTGTGTTGTTGTTCCTTTTTTAATAACTTTTTTTAGTTATTAGAACAGACAGACAGAAGTGTTATTCCACCATCTTAATCATGACGGACAGGCGTCGTAATTATCGTAAAATGTCTCCGTTTTTTTAAAAAGAAAAATGTGAGGGCCCCCAAAGTGTGGGGGCCCCCGGGGCCCGGGCCCCGTGGGCCCCGCCTAAAAAACCCCCCGGCACTGCCGTCGTAATGTCACGGGGAAACAATCTCTTCATAAACTGAGTAAAGCTCGAAGGTTTGTGTTGTATGGACGTGGGTGAAACACAAAACATGGCTGCTGGATTTTTGTTACAAGCTCGTACATTGCGTTACCTCACGCAACCTGACAGTTCCATTCGATACCTACTTGAAAATGACCGGAAACCGACAGTGTATAACATTGCATCGCATTAAACTGATTAAGATCTTGAAACGAATAAGTGTTGAATCAATATCTTCAAGTTGGTGAAATCAGGAAGGCCGAAAGAGAATCAGCCCATCGAACGGCAGAAACAGCCCATCGGAAAACAGAATCAGGCCTCCAAAGAAAAAATTAAACCCATTGAAAACGAAACCATCCAATCCAAAACATGACCCAGTTATAGACCCAGTCATATGATACCCCATGTCGGGGGATTTTTGAATGTTTGATTGAAAGTTGTTACAAGCCGAGCAGGTCTGGTGCGCTGAGTGTGGCAAAATCATCAAAAGACTATCAGAATTTGAAAACGCAACTCTCGCACAGTGATTCCTTGCCGCGTTTTTTCGTCTGGAACAGGGTTTGGTGTTCCAGATATGACTGCATTGCTTGAGCATATAGGCACTTTTTGCCATTTTGTTCCCTTTGGCACATACACTCTTTTTAATTGTCCTGGATGTGAGGCTGGCTTGTTTCTTACCCACTGTCATTTGAAATGTAATTGGAAGGAAATAGTAGTGTTGTGTTGGTTAGGGCCCGTTTTAGAGTCTATCAGGGTGGGGAATCGAAATGTCATACATGGCATCGGATACACTAGATATTTATGCCGTTTCTTCCTATTTTTATTTATAGGGCCAGGCCAGGCATATACATTACCTAGTTGCGCCTTTCTAATGTTGTCTAATTCGCTCAGCAAATGAAGGTCCCTTTGTTGTCATAACAATTTACAAGTGGACAGGTGCTTTGTCGCACAATTTGTGGTTAATTGTTGCATCTCGAGAGAAAGTACGGCTATCAAGAAAGTTTGACATACATATATACGCCATAGTGATCACTGTTTCTTTCCGGAATGGTTCAGTCGAAGACGAAAAATGATATCGCACCGATAGTTAGAAAAAGAATAGTTATTAATCAGGTTGAAAATGGTGTTGTGTGTGGTTTCTGGTATTGTTTTGGGTGTAGACAAATGATCACTTTTGCGGAATAAGAAAAATGACGAAAATCAGACATTTGGATCAGTGTAGTTGTTTATAACAAATTCATCCATGCAGATCTATGTAGCATGGGTATATTATTCATTGACATTGCTGCACAGAAAGAACAGGACTCCATACACTGTAAAGAAAGAAAACTGTTAGGACTTGAGCAGAGTAGCCAGTTATCTACTGTAAATTGAGTGTTAAATCGGAATATTGGTGAAATTAATTTAAAGCTCACTGCCAATTCTACGTTTTTTTTTATTTATTGAGGTCATTACCCGCATTTTAGGTCGTCCTAAAGGTGTCATTGGACTTAATATCGAAGTTATAAAACAAAGCACCGATAACGTGAACTTCCAGGCTGGACTCCAGTTAGAGGATCTCCATTTCCATAACTAGATTGCACTATAACCATGCCACAATTATACTATGTTACTTCGATGTACCACGAAGGTTAAGTCGCTCGGTAAAATTCGAAAATTAGGTTACTTGGAGACAATTCTTTTACTTCATCGAATAAGAGCAAACCGAGGAATATGCACGCTACTATACATTATTTTCATTTAACACACAAATGGTGCTTATTTCTTGCATTTTTTCGACCGTTTTTTTGAAGGCGTTACCAGACGGGCTGATGTAAAACTCGCCCAGTCGTACAAATACATACATATATAGCACAGGTTAACAAGCCTGGCCACCGTTCGGGGAATTCCCACTTTGACAGGGAGCCTGAGTGGGTACGATAAAATTAACACACCCCGACGAGGGCTATTGCCCGACAGTATAAAGTTCCTCAACCTTGTTTATAGCAAAAAAATCTTATTGAAGCTACAATTTTCGGGCTATATTTTATCTTATTTGCAGTGTTCTCGCTTCAGTTGAAAGATCAGCGTATACATATTCCTACAGACTATACGTCGTGGCATAGCACACAAGTCGTAGGAAATCGTTGATAGGTCACTGCAGGATGATAATGACAATGCTGTTGGGGAGAATGTAGTCCTGCCGTCAACCACTGGTGCCTTTGGTTATGGTGTGCTCTCACGACGCAAATACTCCAGTTCTCAGGCATTCTCCGGTATACTGAGAGCCATGGGCGTCAATCTGGAGGGGGTGGGGGGAGGGGTGGGGGGTGGGGTGGGGGGTGGGGGGGGGGCGGGGGGACACGCACCACACATTGTCGATGGGTGGGGAAACAATATCAAAATGCTCCCCACCCCCCACCGTTTTGGCGTAAGAGGGACCTGAGGTCGCGTGAATTGCCCCTGAGGTTGTGATATCTCCATTTAAGGCGCGGGGAATTGAGCCATTAGGCAATAGCAAGGATAATGGCCAATGAAGGTCTAAAGCGCTCAAGTTTTCATCAAAAATTGTCGCGCGCTCGCGACGCATTTTGCCTGGGTGTGCTGCAATTAGCTTTCGACTCTTTTGAATTTGTACGAACATTTTTCTGCCCCCCCGATGGTTGTTCACCGTTTTGGCAGGCCAATTGACTCAAACTTCCACGTAAATTGACTTCCTCGATGAGCTGCTGAGCCCCAGGAGAAAGCTTCACTTCCAATTCACTCTACTTTGACCGCTTAGAATTCGCTTTGGTCGCCCTTTTTGCGCAGTTGTGTTTTTCTTCGTTTGCAATGCCAAGTAGGAGCATGGTTTTGTCACCTGTTTCCTGAAGAATATATGTATTCTTACAAGAGTTCAAAACTGAGATCAATTACAACTGACTCAATCAAACAAAGATGATTTTTTTAAATTGATGGGCATTATCTGCGAACGATTTACCCTGTGTGCTAGGCCTACTCCCAGGGATGTAGTAGGACCGGATCGTCGAGACCAGCCTTATTTAAGTATATACACTGTAAGATGTGGCGATTTCGGTCGCGAAAGTCGAGACCCGAGACCAGTTATCGAGAACAATTCAAGACCGAGACCGGTCCTCTCTCGTTACATACCTGCCTACTCCAATTGAACAGCTTTCACTCACGTTTCCAACTTGATAACTAATAACATGACCGACAATTTCGAATGAAAAATAGAGTTAGACCCAACATAACAATTTGCCATGCGCCGAATCAATTAGGTGCGCCATTCTAGCTGTTCGGACAACTGCAGAGCTGCAGATTAGTGTGCTACTACTACATTCATCGGTTTTTATTGCTTGGCGTGATGTCAGTATGTAAATGCTCGAAAGTTTGGCATCAAAGTCCAAGTTCTCAGAATAAGGTTTCATTCATATTCCACCAAATAAGTACCGTCTGTGTCTTTGACATGAAACCAATTCATAGACGCCGGTCGACAAGGGCTTAGGAAACGGGGGTGATGCCCCCCAGTGATAAATGTGGGGCGAGACACCATGCAACCCCCCACCCCCCCCACTCTGCGCGTGTTGGAAACTCTTTTTTATGTGCACAAATTTCGTCAATTAACACACGTATTTACAACGACTCGCCCAGTGATTGGCGTCGGTTATTGTAGAGCAATCGATGTGATAGTGTTATGATTAGGAATTAGGGTAGGAAATAGATTCACGATCAACCAATGCGGAAATAGGTGTGTTAAAATCTGCAAATTGACCCTCGAACATTTTTTTACAGTAGGCTAGGGCAATTTTATTAATCTGCATGGGACTAAATTACAGATAGTTGCTGGTTGTCAGCTTAAGGCAGGGGACATATGAGGAAGAAGTTCTAGCCTCCCATCTTAGCACTCCGATTCGGAAAAAGAAGTTTACCATGGTCAAAATGAGACAGCGGAATGGATATAAAAAATGAAGAGAGGATATCTAGATAGGAATTGTCAAAATTTCAAACCGACAATACGAAAATCAGGAAAGATGCAGACGAAGGTATTTTAAAAATTAAATGTAACAAATTGTGCAAAAGTCTTCTAGCGCGCATCGCACGCAATATCCTTAAGTGTATACGTACCGGTTCCCGTCATCTGTGAACTCCAATGGAAAACTTATGCATTGTCGGGCGAACTTTTTCAAAGATTTACGGAAGAAACGAGAACGTGGCAAAAAATCTATAACCTGGGTGGTTCCCTAGTATGGATGACTGGAGATGTGACGGTCCCTGAAAGTGAGATTTCGACCACATTACAACGATGGGCACTGACTTCCCAATGTGCGCAGAACATTTTTGCATAAAAAAATTCACAAGTTCAGAGCAACAAATTGCATCTGAAGACATGTGAAAATGCAAAATTATTTTTTCGACGGGGGAGGGGGGGGGGCGGCACAGACTGCCGTACACATTTTTCTGAGATTAAAAAATTAGGGAGGCAAAATTGACAAACATGCGTGGAACATTGGGACCGCGAGAAGGCCACACTAAAAGAAAAACATGGCTGATCTTCGAATCTATCTGCGACTGGCCAAATTTATGATAAAAATGCCCGAAAAAAAATGCAAACAATTCGCC